>KK502512.1:615606-662187 GCA_000688735.1 Glossina austeni
CTAATCTATTCCTAAACTATTTCTTATTATGCTCCTAAGCTATTCCTAAGCTATCACTTATTCTATTCCTAAGCTATTCCTAAGCTATTACTTATTCTATTCCTAATCTATTCCTAAGCTATCACCTATTCTATCTTAAGCTATTCTTATTTTAGCACTCCCCCTCCCCAGAGACGGAGAGTCTGTGAGGCCAAAACGAGGGTACGACTTTGGGTCCTCACAGTATGCATGTATATGTATATAAAAACTGCGATTGCGTCCAAGAAGCACGAACTGAACAAACTTGCATAATATGCATTTATGGTTGCCATCGTTCCTTCTGGGTAAAGAATCACGAGCACCTCAATTTATGCGATAAAATAGCGTTCGGTTGATATTCAATTTGATTTATGCGAGGGAACTTTCAACAGGATATACTACAAATTGGACGTATATCCTTTGGCGGAGCAAATTTGTTAGTCGTTGCCAATTTTTCGCTTAGGATGCTAGTTTTCTTATCATTAATTTTTGATCTACTAAGTTCTTAATATTAAAGCTCTTGCTTTTAAGAAGGGCTTTGCTCCCTTTTTTTTTAGGAAAGCAAGCGTAACCTCTGCTCGGTAGAAAGCAATCATATGGAATGTAAATGTTTTCAGTATCAACACGTTTAAGCCTACTTGCGTTGGGAGTACGGTTTTCTTTCCTCTCTGCTTTTTGTTTAATGTTCCATTTTTGACATGCACTGCTTACCTACTTTTAGAGAGAAAGTGTGGAATCTAAGCGTTCTATGCGTTGATCATATATCTCTCATATTTATTCTCACTTATTGAAGATGGCGACCACTTGACCTTAAGCCACTTGTAATTTTATACATATGTGCTGAAGTACAAATATATATGAGATATGCGTAGAATGCAACTTATTTTACTTCCTTTCAAGCAAAGATCATTCGGTATTATGTACGGTACACCTTTTGAGGCTATAATTGATAAAGCCTTTACACAAACAAAATAGTTGCCATTGGCAATGGCGTTAATCGTCCAATTCCATTCTTATTACATACTGTCAAAAGACCCAGGGACACGCTATCCAGCTGGTCAAGTTGTTACTGGAGGGTCTTTAAGAAAGGTACCTTTTAAAATTTTGAAAAGAAAAAACTCAACATAGCAAAGCGATTTGTGTTTCGTTTTGAAGCTCTTGAACATAACATCATTGTCCACACAAATGTCCACCACGGCTTTAAACGCACTGACACACACGATAACAGCCCGAATAGAGGAACTGTGATGGCGATTCGATTCGACTTAGCCGCTGCTTTGGTAACAGCATTTTGCAATGATTTCTGAACGTTCAGGTATCGCTTATGAGACCGCAAATTGTGCTGGATATTTTCATAACTGAAAACTCGCAAAAACTTACATTTGAAAGCGTAAACTGCAAATTTTGAAAAGTATCGTACTTAATAAAAGGCCCTTTACGAAATAATCAAACATTTTTCCAATGTTGGAGAATCCTACACCTGCCGTATACTTGCCGGTAATTTTTTAAAAATTAATCTTTAAGTAAACAAATTATGTAAACTCCATTCATTCTTCGAAGTCACTGTTGCTATCTCAGAACACGTTGCTGATCATCAAAACACGCTCGGTATGTTTTCCTTGTAAATGTAGCCAAAATAAGTTATAAAAGCAACAGTTTAACTCACTTGGGAAAGAAGTTGAAAATTGTAAATAAATTAATTAGTCGCGTTAGTACAATAATCTCTCCATTTTACGTATGTAGTTTTTTTTTTATTCGTTCTAAGCCGATTATAATTTGTTTTTATCGTTTCCTTTTTTTACAACCGCTGTCCCGTTCAGATTGTATTTATCGTTATAATGGAAAACCACAAAAACCAGTTAAATTTTTCGTTACGCTGGCCTGTACAAAACAGAGATGTCAACCTGTGTGAGAGATGATAAAAACGAAAAGTGATATTAACGTTTAGTTGAAATGATATGTACACATGTATGAATGAAGCAGCGAACATCTCTATTACGTGCATTAGTATATGTATCTGCATATTGCACTACATTGATCAATAATTCCCGAGACTAACTTATAAAAATAATAAAAAAAAAAAACGATATAGTTTTAAAAAGTGCCAACCTTTGAACAACATCTCGCTAAATATAAAGTTCAAGTCATTTAACGTCACTATGTTAAGTTTGCCATTTTCCAACACGATAAAAATCCGGACACCGTGTCACGATTAAACATTGTTTGTTGAGTGTTGCAGAAAATAGCAAACGTTTATTCACAGCTTTATATGACAGTTGGACATGAAAAAGTTGATTTTCAAAAGGTTGCCATTCACTCAAAATGGAACACAAATACTAGCATGTTATCAACCAGGAACGCGAGCAATATCGAGCATGAATCCAATTTCAAATTCTTGCTTTACCAACTAAATTTTCTAAATCATTAAGTGCTTGCAAATCGCAAAAGGAAAAGGTTTACATCAAGTGATGGGGTCATAGCGGCGACTGAAGCGCCTCATAAAAAAGTTGCACTCTAGCGTTTTACAAGAAAGGCAGAACTCTTAAAGAAGAATTGAAATGATGGCATCCACCTTAAAAGAGGGTAAAGTGTTCATGGAAAAAGCGGAATTTTGCAGAAAAAGAGATAAATATTTTGTGAATTATTCCCGAAATTTATTGAGATTACTTAAAACGAACGCTTATTTATTTATTTATTATAAATAAAAGAAGGGGACAGTCAGACATCAGAAACAGAAAAAAACCAAGCAATTTATCGCATCTTATGACATGAATGACTGAATGAATGATGTAAATCATGTCAATGACAAGTGCATTTATTTAATATCTATCACGGTTTGTTTTTTTCATTTTCTACCATTTTTGGTCTTTTTGTAGCGGTTTTGTACTAAGCGTAATGCAAACGCAGGCATACATGAAACGCCGTAATTAGTTGATATTGGCTTACCATGGCTTCTTGTATTTGGTTAGAAGTAGGTTTTATATGTATTTTCAAATTAATTGAAAATTTGTTTAGTTTATTATCGTATTTTACAGTTAGTACTAGATGTGATAACAATGCGTTATTGGTGTCATAACCTATTAAGAGATATGTAAAACTGCTTAGAGCGTTCAATTTTTAAGTGGTAAGAGTCGATTTAGTCCCAGCTATCGATAGGTTTGAATATGGGCCTAACTGACTGTAAAGGCTGAAAACTGTAATTTACAGCTTATGAGGTTAAATTTTGGTATGGCTATTAAACATTAACAAGAACAACGAAACAACTCTTTCAATACTAAGATAATACATACGTATATAATATTATCAAGCTTCGGCTTGTCTGCAAATTTTGATTTATTTATTTATTAGCTGCTTTAACCGATGCATTTTTCCTAACCAATTTGTTTGCATTTTAATAAATTGCTTTCATAAAATAATTCACTTGCAATGAATATGCCACACCCAACCACACACGAATAACGTTAAATATGGTCATTCTTTCAATTAATATTGAATGTCATTCAATTGGGGAATAATTCGAAAGGCGTCTCTTACATTCATACAACCGTAATCCGTTCGTTCATTGGTATAAAATAATTTCTCTTCAAAGCCTCGAGTGTATTAAGGTTTTAATTTATTTGATTAAATACAAGTTGTTCAGGAGATAATTTACTCTGTGTTTCATTAAAAATTGTTGCGAAATTTAATTATGCTATCAATACGTGATATAATGGACGCTAACTTTACTACGCAGAAAATGTCGACGTTTTACAAAACACAGAATTAAACGGCCCAATATGCGCGACATATCGAGATCGCTGCTAAAGATTTTCTTACTTTCCGAACACTAATTATTTTCACTGAAAAATGGATGACACTTCCGCTATCCAAAACTGAAATCTTTGTGTACTCGCTACGTCTAGAGTCTAGAGTTGTTTTAATGCACTGCAATTTTTCTACAATTCCCTTATTATGGCATCGGTATTGATGTTTCGAAAAAAGGGGCAGCTTTTTGAAAACACGGCAATGATATATTTATTACATTATATGCGAAAAGGTTATGAAAAGTATTTTTGTGGCATAAGTTTTAAACCGATGACTTCAGAATTAGTGAAACTAAACAAATGAATCCTTTCTTCGCTTACATTAATCAACAGCAGAAATCTTTAGTCATATTCTCTTCCTTTTTTTTGCTTTTTTAAGTTCAAATACAAAAGTAACCCAACACGCCACACGCGCGCAAAACAACGGTCTTTTAATACGATTTCATACTAAATCGCTGTCGCAAAGTAAGTATAGCGCAAAAGAAGTTATGTATTTCACCCGGATCTCACAGCGAATCTCTTGTCCACACGTATACAAAGTAATGGTAAACGCCTTTGCAGGTGCACTACGTAAAATTCTAAGATCAATCTATGAACTTTGGCTAAGGATCTCTGGAAGGTTCTTCTAGAAAAAGGAAGTCAACAATCGACTTGCAGTTACCTGAGCACGTGGGCTAAGTGCCTCTTGTAGCTTCAAAATATAAATATGTAGCCAAGGAACCACAATTTGAACGCCATAACAGATACTACTGTAAGAGTAAACCATGGCATTTTGCGTAGTGTTTGCCCTGTACTGTATTTTCAAACACAATTTGTACCCCAATTTTAAGAATACCGCAGTGTGGACTAACTTGCGCCCATTTGCGAAAAATTACTTGCCTAATTTTTGGGCAAACGACTTTTGCTTTTTTCATCACGCACCTTCAGATATTTATTGTATTTGTGCTGCCCTACTGTTTCACTCGAAATTCCATCCATATCGTTCCGCCTTCCGTCACCTAACTTTTAACAATTCTGGAATCCCGAAAGACTTTTATATTTTACTTTCTTCTAATACATTTCATAATTGATTTATGCCGCACATCAAATCCATTCAATTTTCATTGTAAATCATATATTTAGACCGAAGTTTTGGACCAAATGATCTACTCAGATATATGTTTGCTTTTATTGTGTTAAAATTGAGCGACAAAGTTAAATTTCATATATTTTCCTATTAATGAACGTTTTCAGGAGTATGTGTAAAGTTGAAAAGTGACATCTGCCGTAGACATTGTGAAACATTGACAGCTAACGTCAAAGCTGAAATCTTAGTTAACGGTAAAGAACTTCTTTAAATTTTTTAGGAATAAGGAATCGTGGCTAACCAAGTTCCTAACCACTAACGTGGGAACCAACGTATTGAAAAGATGGAAAATGATAGCCCCTATGGTACGAAAATAACTTCAAAGTTTTCGGTAGCCAACATTTTATCAGAGTTTATAGCAAACTATTACATTTGGTGTATTAGAAATGAGTTTTGTAACTGTGTTGCGGTAAATAATTTGTTCGACTTAGCGTATTGTCAAACTTGAAAGCGAAAATCGTCTGGACATCTAAGGTCATTAATATTGATGCGAATAATTCACTTCGTCCCAAGAGTCTAACGAGATTGATAAATTTATTTGCATGACCGACAGCCATGAAGACATGTAAACACAGACCTTCCAGCTGATGAGACTCTTATAGGTCTCTTGGTAAATATAAGAAAATGCGAGCTTAACAATGTTATCGCCAGACCTCAAATGGTAACAATACGACGATGCATTACCTATTTTAGTAGAGTCGGCTCTAGCGACATACAATCCTACTTCTCAAATAGTTAATGTAACATGCAAGAGATCCAATCTTCTATACCCCGAAGAATATGAAGTTTTAATATTTATAATTCTAGGTAGGCGTGGTCAAATCTTTGGTCCCTAGAATGTTTCGATGAGTAAAAAGCGGAAAACTTAGTTTATTTTGCTTATGAAAACTACCATGTTCTCAGTTTACGTCGCACAGTGGACCTGTAATTCGGCCTGTGTGTGTGTAAAATCACGCAAATTTTTGCTACTAGCATCTTCCATTTCTCCATTAGCATAGACCTTCCACAAACGGACAGGCAAGCAAGTCTGCCAAGCCCGATTCATAGTTCGATACTCATATAATGCATAAATGGACGTACTTTGTAGAGCGCCTGAAGCGTTATTGTGAGTGTTGCAAGCGCTTTGACTAAATGAGTACATCCTCATCGTTTGATCGTGGACTTAAAAATTGTAAAAATAATTTTTATTATTAAAATTTCAATCATATGCTATATAATAAAACGCTTAATATCTTACGTAATAATGCCTGCTGCCGTATTTCGGTTTATTGGGATTTTGTAAAAATATTTTTAAATTAATGTACTTTCTGTTAAAAGTTTTGTAAACCGGCGCAACAAAATAGCAAAAGAAAAAAACATACATAAAGATGAACATCAGCCAGCCAGACAATTTCGCTAAAAACGTACAAAACCTTAATGCATGTATTCATAAAAAATTATACGTATGCTTCGAGTTATCTATAATAAACTCATGCCACACACTGCAAATTCGACGACGCAAATGTGCTTTGGCTAATGCGCACTTTTGTACAACCGCCACAACTGAGCATCGAAAGAAAGCGAAAAAAAAATGGAAAAGAAAAAGAAAAAGAAAAATTGTAACTTTTTTTTTTTTTTCTTTTTTGCACATTTTCACTGGAACTGCATTAAAAAATACCCTTACAATCGGAGGTTAGTGTAGGTTCGTACAATTTTCATTTTTTTTTTTTTCTTATTTATTTATTTTGTTTTTTTTTTAAGTGTTTTTTTGGTGCTGCATATCTTGCAAGTTAGCAAATCGCTAAAGCCATATATTAGCAATGACTAAGCAAGCTCCTGAACAGTCTTGTAAACGGAAAGTTTAAAGTTTCATTTTTCTACTCGTTACCGACTGTTTTATGCTCTGGGGTCGTTACGAACCTTCTTGAGTTACATTCACAAGTACATTTGCTTGTCCGTTTCCCTGGGTGATATGTTTGAATGATATTTTTCAAGTGCTATTGCCGTTAATGATAGCGATGTCTTGCTTGGTTTTGTTGCTATAGTAATGATTAAATATTTCAAAAAGTACGGTTTTTCTGGTTAGTTACAAGCATTCATAAATATTAGGCTTAAAATGCGCATTAAGTAAGTAAAAGAAAAAATTTATATTCGAGTTAAAAGCGAATTTTCTATATACAATAACTCGGAGAAAATATGGGAAAATTGTTTAAACTTTTAGTAACTCCTAGTGCATATGGTTCAACGTACTGGTTGTTTGCTATGGAGGAAACCAGGCTTTAAACAGTTCACCTTTACACTCCATTTGTCGAAATTAATTGAAATTATTTGCATTGAAAGTGAGAGATGGTGAGAAAATGCTCTGTTATTGATTCGAAATGAAGAGTGGGGGAAAGATGGTCTCAGCACTTCATGACTTAACAATTATAAGGAAAAAATAAGATCTTTCCAATATTGTGAAATAAAAAAATTTCCCTACGCTTGGTAGGCTTCATGTCGCCAAGACTAAGTAGCGCAAGAATGCTTTGCTTAAATACTCTTCTTATTCTACAAGTTAACATTTAGTTAGGTTGTATGCAAATAAATTCTAAGCATAAGCATAAATTATTAATGAAAGCGCTTTTTGCAATCGGGATATCTTTGGTACTTATGAACATCGGGCTCGATAGACGACAAGTTAAGACTTTCAGAAGTATGCCACTTTTTATTGTTTATTTCATTTTAGTTTTTTCAATATTCGACATCACTTGTGGAACGAGGGTAGATTAAGTTTGCGCGGATTTATGCAACATTCAAAAGGACTTGAGATAGGCCCAGCTTTTGAATTCAGATCGACATTCTGAAACGGTTTAAGCTTGTCTGTCCATCCGTCCGTCTTGTTTTCTTGTGTTCAACCTACCTTGCCTTTGTTGGAAGTGACATCAAAAACTTTTTCGACAACTCGACGACGATAATCTCAAATCGTGTGAAAACGTTGGATCGGATGGCCCAATCGTAGGAACGCCTTATCGTACAACTATTCCTATGGAGACTAAACATTTATATGAAAAAAAAACGCCTAATTTTCATCACCTTTTGATGAAAGTTCGTTCACAATAAAAATTTTATATAAAAATTAACTTCACAGATTTTTGATCATGTGGATCTATATTTTGGATCTTAACTAATACAAGGGCCCTAATGAAAAATAAGCCTTCAATTTTAATTTTTTTATGATGAAAGTACGTTTTTGGCAAGTTAACCGTACAATATATGTAGGTGCTCTCACACAGCCGTGCTCTTCTACAGCCGTGCGATTTGTTATGATTAGAAGCAAGTAGAAAATCACAAAATTTTGAACAGGTGAAGAAAGTTTGCTAAACTACGACCACGACGGTTGATATTTTGAATATCTTTCAAGACAAGGGCTTTCAACAAAATTATGCGTTTACATAAAAATAATGTAAAATAATTTTTGGCTTATTATAAAATTATCAAAATGAATGAGCGACAGTATAAGACGAAGTGGTGTGTGGCACCCAAAAGTCAACCTTGCCCGATCGCAGTATTCTTACTTGCTTTTATTTACGTTAAATTTTCTTAGTTATTGCATGAATGCAAAGTTAAATCAGTTTTCATATTTTTTGCTGCTGCTGCAACCGTATCATATGAATATGTTATTTCCATTTTCTGTTAAAGACTTTCTTTATTATGGTATATACGAAAAATAATAAAGAAACGTTTCCTCGTTGAATTTAAAATTAAAACTTTTTGAATGTCAAAAACTTTATATATTTGCGAATTCTCACGTCCCTCTGCATATTGATCTGTCACTACTTATGTCTTATGTCTTTCTATACGCAAATTCTCGAAGACACTGAATGAAATCCGTTTAATAACATACCTTTCCACGTTAAGAACGTGAAGTTACTTCGAAAGAAATGCATATAAAAATAAATTAATTGAAACTGCAAAAAAAAAAATTATTAATTTGACATTTGTCGCCATATTTTTTTCTTTCAATTTCCGTTTTTTAGCCTCAATCAATTCAACATGTCTTTTACGCTATGACAAAATTCGTCGTTGGGGAAGAAGGTGTGTAAAGAGAATAACGAAAAAAAGGTAATTGATTTCTTACTGAACAAGACAAGCTGTCACACTATTCATGAGCTTAGAAGATCTTAGAAAAGTTTGAAATTTTCATAAGATTTACTATCGCGGTTTTTTTTGGTTTGTAGATAATATTGTTACACCTAGAAATTTGCTTTAGAGACGACACACTCTATAAATATACATATTTCTTTTTCTAGACATTGACCATAGTGAATAGTGGGACCAAGTTACCCATAACTCTTTGCTCGTGTCGGGAAATTAAGGTCTACACCTCGTCTAGGTCAAGACTTTGTCTAGAACAACAAATTCCACCTAAAGCTTTCTTATCACTCTTGTCTGACTAAGTCCGCTAGAGGTGGTTTCATTCAAAAGTTTGTCGCCTAAAAGTCGTTGGACTATATGCATACGAGAAACTCTGAAATTGTATTTAAAAAAACGATTTGAAATATATTTGGGACGCGATACGATTTACGATGTACGATAAGCACATAGGGCAAATGTGTCGTTTGTCCAACTTTCATTAAAATGTCATATACGCAAAATATTACTTTTCCTTTCACTACACGCTTTCCTTTTGGTTTAGTAGTTTGATGAAAAAAATAAGTTAATCGAAATGTCACAACTTCCCACTTAAACTCCTCAAGTATTTATAAAGTAAATGAAAAGACGATCGTTTTTTTCCTTCACCCTTTTGTTCTCTGGAACTTCGGCCCATTCAAAGGTGAAAAACAACAACAAAAAATCTTTCAATTTTTTCCGTTCATTATCAACGAACAAATTATTTACTTGGCTCCTTTTTGTTCTTGTATCCCAACATACTTCTTTGAATCTCTTTTCCATTCAACTCGTAAATATTACTCACTATAGCAATCATTCCATAATCGCATGGCATAAACGATAGTTTGAGTTAAATACTTTCGTTTGAAATTTCTTAAAGAAAATCGATTAAGTGCGAATTATTGATTTCTTTCTTTTAATTTTAAACTGCGAAGTGTTACTCTCTCAGAATATAAACGTAAAACACGGTAAAGTCTTGTGGCCGAGCAAGCCTTACTTTTAAGTGCCCTCCTTACACGACTTCGCCTACCACCTGAAAAAGTTAAGCATATAGTCGTGTACACTATAAATTAACCTTTTTATAGGACCCTTCATATAAAAAGGAATATGAAAAAATGCCGTTAACGCATTTACATTTTCTACATTCGTGTCGTATATCGAAATACTCTACCTCGAACTCTCTTTTTGAGAAATGTTAAAAACGTTAGATTTTTTTACAGCAAATGACTTTTTCAAAATATGGTTATTGATGGCAGTGATCAGCATCAAGAGAATAGGAGTTGATTAATCAAGAGGATAGGACGGCCAAGGATAAAATCCGAAGGCATAGTGCAGACGATTCTTAATCTTAGCGATGATCAAAGAAATGTAAATCGTCTTGGAAGCAACTTCTGGTTGTCCAAAGGGCGTATGCCAAGTTAACGCATTTTACCTCCTCCAATACCTCGAAAATTGCCTCCCATAGTTTTGAACACAAAAACAGAAAAGTATCATAACTGATAGCAAATTGTACTATGAAGTAGCGCAGAGCGTAACAAAAAACGTAAAGTTTTATATTAAAAACAAATTTTTTGTGCTAAAAAGTAAAAACACGCACACATTACTCGTGTTAACTTAAAATAAGTAATGGGTCCGTAGCGGAAGATTTACTTTAAAAGCGATAGCATTTTTCTCTTGCTTTAACCCTTTTGAAAAGCGAAGTCTTAAGGATATAAGCTAAACAATATAATCGTTTGAGGATTGTAAGACGATCAATTTCTACGTCTGTCTGCCAGGAGAGAAGATTTTAATCATCAGTCAATTGACGTATTGATGAGATGTAGAGAAGACTGTTTGATCGTGAACGTGAACGTAGTGTGAAATAGAGTGAAAATAGGATACGAACTGATTGGCCTTAAAATTTATTTGAATTACTTTTAGTATCTTATCGCGCTCTCTTGCTTTTATTTTTATTTATTTTATTCCAGTCTGCACTTTTTGTTGCAAATTTTTGATTATTTAATTTAATTTAATTTTCTTGTATTAGCAATAAAGAGAAGGAGAAAAATTTATGTTTCAACTCATACTTGATTATATGCTTCTGCTTTTATTTGTCTTTTGGCTATATATAGCATATTTTTTGTTATCTCAACCATAAAAACTTTAGCAACCAACCCCTTTAACGCGTTCCTTTAAAGGGCATTTCAACTTTCCGCGCTTCTTTCTTTTCCATAAACTAAAATAATTTTATAATTTTTTATTTTGAAAAGTTTTCATTCATTATTTGTATTCTCGCAGCTGCTTTGAAAAATGCAAATTGTATTAGTCGTTGTGTTCTTTCTTTTTTATATTTCCCTCCTACCTTTTGTTATTTTCATTTCTCGACGCTAATTTAAAAGTTTTTTTTTTTTTTTCATGCTATAAATCAAAACTGTTTGAGTTTTATTACTTTGACAAGCAGAGAGAATTATTCACGTTAGTAAAACTCGAATAAAGAAAAGAAAATACGAAGAACTGTAGCAGTTGTAGATTATATAGTTTTTATATGTTTTCTTCTATATAGAGCCACTTGATAGTTTTAGGAAAGGAGGGAAACATTAAATAGAAAGGAGAGCATTATAATATAGAAATGGTTATGATTCGATAATTATTTGCTTTAATTAATTAAATTAAGTTTATAATCTTTTTATAGAAACTTTTCGTTATAATTAATATTATAATTGCCTAAAAGCTTTAGCTTTCATTTTATCATTTCAACTCTTAGAAGGTCTATCTACCCTTTATAATATCTACTAAATGAAAATGGAATTAATTTCATATTCATTTACATCACTTTAAGTGGAAGTCCAGCATTTTAAATGGTACATGCGTTCGACAGGTATTTTTCCTCTTTCCGAGAGATCAAAACGGTAGAGACTACAAACGGAACCTGGTCCATGATGTATCCGTTAGTGTAGTGACAGAACAAAGAATCAACCTAACCGGCGCAGCGATGCCTAAACGGCCACTTCTACCAATGAAGACATGCCTAAACTATCGCACCACCGGTGTGACACCCGGAATCCGCATAAGTGGCCCAGTAGATAAGAGTCGCGATTACCAAATCAACGCTCACGGGTTTATATCCCAAGTTCAATAGAACTTTCCTTGGCTGTAGCTATAGTATGTGCTCAGTCAGTAAAGACACAAGCACTAGTCCGCGGCCAATTTCTTTCTCTTCCCACATTTCTTTCTGACCGTCACCATATTATCCGAATAAGGGATAAGTAGTTGGCCACCACAGATGATTTTTAACGTGTTAAAGTTTATCAACCTGGCTCGGCTTGGCCTCAACGGCTTTTTTACCTAATAAAAAAGAAGCTTGCCACGTCTGCAGGTCACCTTTTATCGGTTATTATTATAATAAACGTATTCAAGTCTTCGCCCCTTACTAGTATTATAAGCAAATTTTCACGGCTTATTACAATGATCACTTATTATTATAAGGAGTGAATTTCCGCGGTTTGTTGTTTTATAATCAGTGGGGCTTCACCTTCTTTTCGTTGTCTAAATACATTTTTTCGCTTATTGAAAGCGTAAATATTTTTTACCGCTTATTGGCATTTATTGGCAGCGCACTCTTTAGAGAAATAATTTTTAGCTTTGTGTGCTAAACACTCTAGGCTGGATATCACATACCTCAGTGGCTGCGTACGAAATTGCTTTAATACCAACAATCTCGACTTTACTAGAGAAACGTATGTTTATCTAAAGCATTTCCTTGTTTTTCAAGCCGACAAATGATGTCATTTACCCGCCGGTTTTATTAAGTGAATGCAATAAACTTCAGTGTTCATGCCCGATCTTCAAGGGATTGGCTTTTTTATAAGGCTTACCCAATATAAATATAAATCGAGCTCCTTCGCTTCGTTTGTAACCTAATCTTTCTTATCGAATTTCCTACGTAGCGAGCGTTGTTAATTCTTAAAGACTTCAATATCGAAATAAATCTAAATATTGTGTTCTATACGCTTATCACATAATCGACAATAATCTCGTCTTCTCTTACATATACATATATTATCTTAGTTCCTTTTCCTTTTGCCTAAGTAAAGTAAAACTTTCGTATTCTCATCGACATTTACTTTTCGATTAAATTAATTGTGAAAATTATGCTGTGACTTGTGTTATTCTTTGAATAAAAGTATAAGTGTATGTACATACATAAGTTCGTACATGTTTGGAGTGAAATAATCCAAATCTACTTTGCATAATATTCGTATACTGGTAATGCCTTAACTAAGCTTAAACTTAATTACCAATGTTTCCATCAATATATTAAACGGTACTACTGCGACCAATTGCCAAGTTTTAGAATCTTTGCTTCGCTTTTTTAATTCCCATTAAAAATTATATGTGCAGGTTTCTAAAAATAAAATGGATATAGAGACGACATCGTCCGTCATACGTCTCTATTTAGAGAAAAAGGACAGAACGGTTAGTGGAATCGCATATATTTCCACTTATTATATATTGACGCTTAAAAGCAATAAGTTAAAGCTAGAAAAGAAAGGAGAACGCAGGTGTTTTCTTTTTTTTTACAATCGATTTGACATTTTATAGGTAATAGTGGAATAAGATAAAAGCTTTACAATGTCTTTTGCACTCTTTTAGATGATAAATCATTGATTTCGCAATAAAATTTTCAATGTAAGTTTATAAGGGAGCACACAGTTCACTGATTAATTTCAGATACCCAAGTGCAGTAAGGAAAATGTGCTATAATTTTAACGATAAATTGATATTGATAACATTAAATGGGTTGAGTAAAGTAAAGGAGCATAAACAAAATGAAACCACAAAGGAAAATTAAATATAATATTTATTACTCGAATATATATAAAATTTCAAACTCAAAATGTTTACTCCTTTTTGGTGCAAAGATTCACAACAATGTTTATGGAGGTAATTTTCGGCGAAAGAAGAATTTCATCGAAGAATTCAAAGAATTTAACGTTGACAAGAATCTGCTAACGCAGGTAATGTGGAATGTAGATACGTAAGAAAATGCCAGTCAAAGAATTACACTACTACGGTGCCATCATAAGCTCAGGCAACATACTATTTATTCAAGCCAGTGAGCTATGTAGCTGACACTCAAGCCGGATGATCATTTAGATCGTTAGTAAAAAGTATTTTTTGCAAAGATGGGACTGGTCTCGCTGTGTGACAAACGGGCCTTATCAGAAATCTCTTCGATATTGACGACCTATCTTTATTCCTTTCGACATGAAGTATATACACTGCCTGGAGAGAATCTGTTCTCTCTGAGGAATAAAATTTCTCTTTTTATTTTTCAGATTGCCCGTAGAAGACTGCCTAGCGGCGCAATTTTCTCAATCACGCATTTGTACGTAAAGTTTGCCGTAACTTGAAAACATTTGCTAGTGATAAAGAAATTGTTGCAGTCATTACAAGCATGCGGAATATTCGAATGCTATAAAAAATTCGCAATTTGTGCAACAATTTGAAGAAATCATTGATGAGAGCTCTTCGGAGGATTTTCAATGCACGGACGCTATAATTTATTAAGAATATTTTCACTATGGATCCTAAATTAAGCGCAAAGAAAAACTTATGTAAAGAGAATCTTCGGGGCTTACACTTGGAACAAGCTGAAGTATCTTGAAATTCATGACAAGCTTGCTTTAGGTTTTGATTTGAGTTTTTTCTGATAAAAAGGTTTCAATAAAAAAATTTGACACGTACAGTTATGTTCACGAACGAAGGGAAGGGTGTGCTACGCTATCCTCCTTTTTTCTTTCCGATGAATGTTTACGCCTTCTTAAAGGTGTCAGTGGAAGTTACGAATCCCCGAATACGTGGGAATAGGCTATGAACATTTATGAAAGACTACGATGCGTCGCACAAAGTAATGAGGCACATGGACGAATATTTCTGAGCCCACTTAACCCCAATGTTTTGATCGCATCTTTCTTCCCTTAAGCCTTAAACTTCTAAATTGTTACTTAAGAACTTGAATGCGGGATCGATAATTAGCCCCACATCAGGCAGAACCACAGAAGCAAGCTTCTTGATCAGTACCAAATACTGAGTCGGTAAGCATCTCGATTCGTCAATTTGCCCGCCTGCGGCCGACAACTGCCATTTTTGTCTATCTGCGGGAAACTGAATGATTCTTTCGCTATCTTTAGTTAAATTTTCAGGAACTTTTTCCGCATTACTGATCGCCGCACACAGAGCGCTCAGGAATCACTATACAACACACATTACATCTTTGATGTGGAGAGGAGCAGTTCCTTTAAAATAGAAAAATGAACACACATCCGATTCATCGCTTGCATAACAAGATTTTGCAAGTCGTTCATAGTTTAAACTTAGTGCAGAATGGTAGACCTCCAAAAGAAGCTTCTCGCAGGCTGTTATGAATGCTGAAAAGAAAAATGAAAACGAATAATTTAATCAATTGATAATTTTTGGCTCTCCTTAACTAAAATATAGATACATAGGCAACATTGAGCTCAGAATCGCCTACTAAACTATAATTAAAGTCGACGAAAGAGAGAAGAAGATTTTTTCTATTAATTTCGAATTTAAAACTTTTTAGAACAATAAAACACTGCTTACGGTGTATATGTTTTGTTTCTATTCATTTCATAACACAAGAAAATTTTTAAGAGAGATTCCATCTGCGTACAAAAGTTAAAATTTTCTATGGTCATTATGCAAACAATTCAATGGAATCAATCAGAAACCACAATGCCCGGTAACCAGAAATTCTGCTTAAATAAGCAGTTTATGGCTGTTTGAGGTGTTGATTAGATAAATGAATAGCAAACATTCGCTTTAGATAGTTCATTGCTTTTCTAATATATTATATATATGTCTGTGTGCTTGTAATGTTTATTGTAAATTGTAAATACGTCCGAAAAATACAACTCCTGACGAATAAATATATCACAAGTTTATTATTGAGTGATATTATACGAGCTTTATACCGTTGATTTAAACTTTTAGACTTAACGTATTTGTATTGCTTACTCGCCATCAATTTAAGGTACATTTAAAAACATGATTTTTCCCCCCTTTCTCGATTTAAAGCGTGAAACCTTGTTCCATGCTCTTTGCATTATTCTTGAATGTTTTATAATTCAGTGCGAGCGCATTTAAACTCTATTGGTGATAAATGATGCTGAAGACTCTCTTGGCGAAGTTTACACTGTACGTATACATCTTTAAAAAAAATATTCTACGCGTTCCGTATATTAAATACATTTAATAAATTCTCCGTTTTAGAGCATCTCCCCTTTCTGCTTAGTGCTTTCCATGCACAGCCAACATAACTGTAACAATGACAAATGAGTTTCCTCAACTGCTTGAGAATTAAATAAGTAACAAAAATATATAGCCATTAGAGCGAAGTTCTTGATACCTACCGTTGGGGCATATTGTGGACAACACAAATCGTTGACAACTTCCTGGATCCGTCATAGATACCGCTAGATTGGGGCTAAGCTTCAGATCAACAACTATTCTAATACAGACTTCGGCAGTTTTTCTCTCTTTCTTGTCTTATTTTCCCTTCCCTATGCTTATGAGAGTTGCGATGAGAAAAAGGCGGGTGGCAAAAAAATAACGTGGCGGATGGACGGACAAGCCTATATTGAACGATAATTTTCACACTGGCCCAAGGGTATGCATATTTCAGAGGATTTCGATTGTATGTAAACGTAATGAGAAATTAATATACCGCTAGCTTCGGCCGGTAAATATAGGGAACGAACGTTTAGTTGTGAGTAGAAATTTCTGTTATGATATATGACCTCTATGCCAAAATGCTTTGCATAATCAATAATAAATCAACAAAATGTAAGAAATCATTAGTATTACTCCTTATGTACACTCACAAAGGAAGTAATTAAAAAATAAAAGTTTGCACTCTCTACAGAACTCATGATTTATGAACTTTTTGGAGGAAACTAGAAGTTAAATAAAGAAAATTTCCCCTTTTTGAAAAACGTAGAAAAGTTGATCATTTTAGCGCATTATTATTTTAATATATGCGGAGTTTTTTTTTTTTTTTTTTTTTTCTTACATCGAACTAAACAACAAACTTATTTGCGGAAAAATACGTTTGTTCTGAACTTTCATAAGAAAATATATGTGTGGTGTGAGTACAAGTCTGTAAGAAAGAAACATTGCTTTAGTTAACATTATGTTGCACTTTACTAAGAAAACATATGAGAAGTCATTAGATGCAATTGCATGATAATTCAAGATAAAAGTTTAATTATTGTCTGGATCGGTCCGATGGGTGTGTGGCAGAACAATACTACTGTGAAGACTTTCGTAGGAAAACATTTGTTTGTGTGTCTTCTGATGATTTTCGGATCAAAGCCTATCAAATTAAGTCCTGGCCACATTTAATAGGATACCAACAATGCAAAATGTTACAATTTCCTAATAAATTCTTCATTGAAGGCGAGCGAAATCCCTTTCAAACAACATTCGCTCATTCGGTGGATTTGTTTGCAGGTTCACCGACAAATGAAGTAAATCTCGTCAAGTTGATCGCCGAGAGAAAAGTTATGTTAATGCTCCCAAAGCTTTTAAGCTTGGTTGCTCTAAGGTTCATTTAGCCGGTTATGTTGAGTCTGCAGGTGATCTGAAAAAGGACCTAAATGTGGCGCGAAATAATATACATTTCTGCTAACGACCCTTTCGTTATCCCGGCATGGGCTAAAGAACATTCTGTAGACGGGGAAATTCGCATGGTAGCAGATCCCTCGGGTGGCTTTGTTAAAGCTATAAATCTTACTAGCGATTTGCCATCATTGGGAGGCACACGTTCAAATCGTTTCGCAATTATAGAAAACAATGCAAAGATCTCAACGAACTATTATTAAAATTATGATTAAAAATAAATTAATTTTTGAATAACTTCATCTGGGAAAACATCAAAATTGCTAGATAAGATATAATAAAATCTTATATGAAGGTTTAGATAAAGAAAAATAAAGACAAGCCTTAGCATTGAAAACCGTTGCCTGCTTAACTAATTTGCTTTTATTTTATTTCCAAAAATCAGATTTTGACTTTCCATTTTCTATGAGAGATCAGGTGATTTATATAGTTATTTAACTAGAAGTTATTTACATCTCTTAGTGTGCCAGTTGCATATAGAATGACTTATCTAACAAACTGTCCGCAGCTAACTTCACTTTCATAACTTAACCAGTTTCGCTGTAACTTCGTATCGAAATGTCTAGACTCCTAAAAGTTTTCCTGTTCTACTGCATGATTGCAGTAGAAGACTGAAAACATAAACAACGCAGTCAGTTTACATATTAACGCAGCAGACATATGGCCAAGTTTTTAATTGCCAAAAAGCAGCTAAGCGTACAGCAAATTAGAATTCCCTTAAAAATTCGGAAAAGAAAACCAAAATCACTTATACATTGAATTTCAATAAAGTATATAATTAATAAGTCATTATTTTCGATAATTAATAATATCATTAAGTGACAATTTTAATTTGACATTGTCTACCCCAAACTGTTTACGCGTATTAAAACCGCATGACACCCGCGAGTACTTACGCATACCTTAACCACAAGTCAAGCGTAGAAGACGTGCATTCGCAGCAATAAATCGATTATTATTGCATTCCCTATTGTTTTGATAAGCGAATATGTACTTACATCAGCATACCACACTAAACCACACCGTTAATACTAATGCAGTCACGTTTATTAAGTCGGTGAACTATCTGTATATATATATATATATATATACTGCTCGTTTATTGTTCTTTACTTTTTGATAAAATAACAATTATTATCGCCGCGACACCTTTTTTTTATTTATTACCAAAGATTAATAAATTAACTTGACAATAATTGGCATTTCTATTAACTGCAAATTGTACCAGGCGGTCAAATGTTTACCAACCATGGTGCGAAACTCTTAATTACGCTCTCAAAACGTTTATATTAAATCGAAAATAAAAAAGTTGTGTGTTTTTCTTTTCTAATTGCAACGGTACAGAATACAAAAAAGAATATCTTAGCAAAAGTATCTCATGTATATTTTTTCTGGTATTCATTCTCATCTCTTGTTACAAATGGAAATTAGAGAGAAAGTGTTTGAGTAAAATTTCAGTTCTTTTTTTTTTATGTGTGGAGTTGCAAGGGCAGTCAGCAAGCATTAGTATATCGACTTAGAATTTCTTGCGCTAATCACAAAGTTTATATATCTTGTGAAAGTCTGTGTATGTGAATGTATGTGTATGTAAAACATCGGCTAATAAGCGATAAGCACCGGAACTGTTACGCAGATGTCGTCTCTGAAAAAACAATTCAGATTATTTTTAGAAAGTGCATGAAAAAATCTCACGTCATTTCTATGAATTTGTTTACTATTTACAGCATTTTAAGTGACGCTATTTTTATTAAACGCTATTTATTTAAATGTTGTTTTATGGAAAAAATTATGTTTCAACTCAGGGAGAAATTGAAAAGTCTTCTAACAATTTTTCCTCGCCGAAAACAAGAATTGCTCAGTGCTTTGGTGGTTTTAATCGGGGTCAGGCGGGACTGATGATGACAGGGGACAGAAAACGCCGAAAAAATTCCGAAAATTATTTTTGATAATTCAAAAAATGAACTTGCAAGAGGTAGTTGAGATTTTATCAAAAGGTTTTGTTTTTATTGCTTTACATGAAAATTTTGGCACGTTTGGCATGTTTTCCAAATACAGAACAGGATGTTCACTGACAATGAAACAAATGCGCTGTGTTTGTAATCGATGGGTACCGTAGTAAAATTATATGAATTGGGGATGATGTTGCGACCACCGCCAACAACCGCATTTTGCAGATCTGATCTTCAACGGCTGTTATGTGTTTGCAAATCGCAAGAGAATGCTCCAGCAAACAGGATTTGAGTCAGTGATGAGGTTATTGTGGAAATTGTAGTATATCCCCCCCCATTATAAATCATTCGTTGCCGTTGGACGGCTTGTGTCATTCTTGAAGGAGTGAATCTTTTTCAACGTCACAAGATGATAGAAATGAACGTTAAAGCACAAATTACAAGCACCGACTTCGGTTTGATGTGCGTGATCATTAGAAGAATTATGATAAGCAAACACTAAATTTTTCTTCCAACCACATTATGTTATAAATGGTATGCTCGTCTACATTAAACTGTGAATACAATCCTTTCAATAATCGTACAATTTTTTTATTAGTTATGAGCATATCAAGAAAGAGATCGTTGGCACTGGAAAATTTTCACTTTTTTTTTTCTTTTTTTTTTTTAATCCATTCGAGGACCCGAGTATTCCACGGATCTCGACTAACAACTCAATGATCGTGAGTTGAAATCGGAAGTAGGGTAACGTTTGCAATAAAGCCGATAGTCTCAGATGCTAATACTTTAAGAGTTTTGTCTTTAAATTTATTTCTCTGGCTAAATTAATCACTAAAACACTAAAAATAACATATTTTTTAAAAGTATCTGCATCTGTATCTGCATACGTGAATACGTATAAAGAACATACAGTAATATACACGAATAAAAGTTTAGACTTGTACGTGGATGAGCATATATGACACGATCCGTCAGCCTTATATCGAGCATAAGACTTAAAAATTTTTAAATCGCTTATCGAACACATTATTATATATATTTTTGCAGTATTATCGTATTTTCGATTTACAATAAAAATCGAGAAGCTTTCTATGCCCTCCTCATTTAATAAATTTTCAGCGATAAAATTTTCAAATTCATCCATTTTTGCTTGCTGTTTGATACTTTAGTGCTTTCGTTGTCGTCTAGAATGAATAGTTTTGCAAACCGTTCGAAACATAAATTTTCATTAATCACTATAATTAGCAAATTCTGGGTGAGCGATTTTATCTTTTAAGTTGCAGACGTGCTAAAATTGCCGTTTATATTAACGCACTCCCACCCATGTATACAATAAACTATTATCGCTTATTATAAAGCAATAAAATTACATTAGTAGCCTGTTAGATAACCACCGATAAGATAAAAGCGTTCATCGTATAACGATTTATTATAGTTCCAAGGGTATTAAATGTGTGCTGCTATCAACTAAAAAAAAAAAAAAACAAAAAAACCAAAAATGTATAGGGATTAGTTGCTATTTATTTGTAAAAATGTGATTACAATTCCATCCTCACAGGCACATAACTCCACTATGTTATATATAAAAGATTCGGAGGTTATTTTAAAAATTTTCTTTTGTTTTGTCAAGGATTAAATTCTACTGAGCGCCATGGGCGATATGTTTCGCAGTGAAGAGATGGCTTTATGCCAAATGTTTATACAACCGGAGGCAGCTTATACTTCAGTTTCTGAGTTAGGAGAACGGGGCTGTGTTCAATTCCGTGATGTAAGAAGTATTCTTAAAACTTGCGAAAATAAGTAACTAACGTTAGCTTTGCTTGCAGCTTAATACAGAAGTCAATGCTTTTCAACGCAAATTTGTCACTGAAGTTAGACGGTGTGACGAGTTGGAACGACGAATGCGTTATATTGAGTTTGAATTAAAAAAAGATAATATTACTTTTCCAACGTTGGATGAAGATATGGAACCTTTCGCTCCAAACCCACGCGAAATTGTCGATTTAGAGGCAAAACTCGAATCGATTGAAACGGAATTGCGTGAGCTCAGTCAAAATGCTATAAATCTGAATAGTAATTTTCTGGAAATGACCGAACTAAAGCATGTTTTGGAAAAGACTCAAACTTTGTTTAGCAATTCTCAAAACATTAATTTGGATTCGAAAAATCAAATGGATCATCATCAGCAATCGGGCCAATTAAGTTTTGTAGCTGGTGTTATAAAATTAGAAAAATTTTTTGCTTTTGAACGCATGCTATGGCGCATCTCGCGCGGAAATATCTTTCTTAGACGGAGCGAAATTAACGAACCTGTTAAAGATCCGGAGACAGGTCACTGCATTTCCAAGTCGGTATTCGTAGCCTTTTTTCAAGGCGAACAATTGAAACAACGCGTTAAAAAAGTGTGCGCTGGCTTCCACGCAGCTATTTATCCCTGTCCTAATTCGCAGCAGGAGCGCGAACAAATGCTTAACGATATACGCTTGCGTTTGCAGGACCTGCGTATGGTTTTGAATACTACGGCCGATCATCGTAATCGTGTACTGGTTGCCGCCTCCCGTAGCTTAGCCACCTGGTCGATCATGGTTAAAAAGATGAAAGCAATCTACCATACCCTGAACATGTTCAACTTGGACGTTACAAATAAGTGCTTAATCGGCGAGGGTTGGGTACCTTCTAAAGATTTGACGATCGTTCAGAATGCCTTAATTCAAGGCTCTAAAAGAGCGGAAAGTAATGTGCCGTCATTTTTAAATGTAATAGCTCCTGATGAGCAACCGCCCACTTTCACAAGGACAAACAAATTTACACGCGGCTTTCAAAACCTAATCGATTCCTACGGCATGGCTACGTACCGCGAAATAAATCCCGCATTGTACACTTGCATCACTTTCCCATTTCTATTCGCTGTTATGTTTGGTGATTTAGGTCATGGTCTGGTTTTGCTGTCATTTGCCTTGCTAATGGTTTCGCGCGAAAGACAATTGCGTAAAATCAAAGGAGAAATTTTCAATATTTTCTTTAACGGACGTTACATTATATTACTAATGGCTTTGTTCTCTTTATACACTGGCTTCATTTACAATGACATATTTTCAAAGAGTATGAATGTGTTTGGTTCTGCTTGGTTTGTGGATTGGAATCATTCAACCATACTTAATAATAGTCATCTTCAAATGGATCCCGGAAAACACGTGTCAGGTGTATACGCAATGGGCTTGGATCCCATTTGGCAATTGGCTGATAATAAGATAATCTTCTTGAACACTTATAAAATGAAGCTATCGATCATATTTGGGGTCTTACATATGATTTTCGGCGTTTGCATGTCCTTGGTGAACCATTGTTACTTCAAAAGAAGCATTAACATCGTTATGGATTTTATGCCGCAAATAATTTTCTTGGTTTTACTGTTTGGCTACATGGTGTTCATGATGTTTTTTAAATGGGTCAAGTATTCAGCTCAATCGGAGGAGTTAGCCAATACACCAGGCTGTGCACCCTCCATTTTAATACTTTTCATTAACATGATGTTGTTTAAACATCAAGAACCTTTAGAGGGTTGCGAAGAATATTTATTTGAACAGCAAGAATTAGTGCAGAGAATATTTGTAATTATAGCATTAGCCTGCATTCCCTGGATGTTACTGGGTAAACCTCTGTATCTTATGTGCTGTAAAAAGAAAAAAGTTCGTCCCCTATATGAAGAAACCATTGATGTTGAGCAGCACCCAAACTCTCATAAAATTCAGAAATCCGATAGTCGCGGTCATGGAGGTCACGACAATGATGATGAGCCTATGAGCGAAATTTTTATACAGCAAGCTATACACACTATCGAATATGTGCTGAGTACCATCTCTCACACAGCTTCCTATCTGCGTTTATGGGCTTTGTCTTTAGCTCACGCACGTAAGTTTGCTTTTTAATTTACAAGTATTTAAATATATATTTTTTGAGAAGTTGACAACAATAGACAAGTTATCAGTTATATTGTTTCGCAATATTCTTCGACCATTGACTGAAGTCCATGTCTTCGTCTCTTCATCGCTTTTGTCAGGATCCTCGTCTGACTGAATTAGAATTAGGCAACTGACACTTGGCTTATGAACGACTTGCACTTGACCACTGACGATTACAAATTAACTTAAAAATTGTCCATCATCCGTATAACCCAGCAGTAAATACTGTAATCTACTTTTTATACTCAAGTCCAGCACAGCAGTTGTTTGGATTGGCAAAGGAAAAAAGGCTTTGAACTAAAAAAATGCTTTGCAATTATCTTTTCGACTTCTCTCGATCACAACAGAGGATATCCGTTAAAGACAGAACACGTTGACATTGATAAAGCGGTGAGGAAAGTGAGAAACACATAGGATGGCTTTAGCTATGCCCTACTGTGGTGGGATTTAAGCCCACGAACACTGACTTGGTAGTCGCGACTCTTATTTACTCGATGCAGATTTATGATATGATTCAAATCGAATATAAATTTTTTGTGTTTTTTCTTCCCTAGAATTGTCTGAAGTTTTGTGGGGAATGGTATTTGCCATGTCTTTTTCTATACAAAGCTATTTCGGTGCGATTTTCCTTTTTGTGATATTCATATTCTGGTCCCTTTTGACAATAGGCATTTTAGTCTTAATTGAAGGTCTATCTGCTTTCCTGCATACTTTACGGTTGCATTGGTACGTAGCTCGTGTTGTTCTTTCGCCTTTACTGTTACAAAATGATTTAACATAGTTTTGTGATTTATCTTTTCAGGGTTGAATTTATGAGCAAATTTTATGAAGGTTTGGGTTATGCTTTTCAGCCGTTTTCCTTTAAAACCCTTTTGGAAGGAGTTGAAGAATAATTTAATGTTAAAAGATATTTAGCTTTAAGGAATATTTTTAAAGAAAACAATCGAAGTATCTTGTTAATGCAATTTCCGTTTTTGTTCTTTTAGTTAACGATTTATTGAATTACAAAGTGGCCAAGAGGATGTTATTTACATTTATATTTTTCTTTATGCTTTGGCCTTCAGTTCATAATGTCTTCAAGCAATAAACTGTAGTTTATAATGCAGCGAAAAAAAAGCTTTTCCGCAAAAAACATTATTTCATAATTTATGTCCATTAAGACGTACCGCATTCTACTTACAGCACCACTCAAGGGTATCATTATTTCAACACACCATACATATGCATGCTCAATAAAGCAAACAAAGAAAAAAAATCGAAGAGAAAAAATGTTAAAACAACAGTATCCTAGTTACCTTTCAACATAAAAAGAATTCTTTTTATTATTGAAATTTGTAAAATAACTGAGAAAATGTAGTTTCGTTTATGAAAAGAACTTATCGCTAATATGCATAAATACTGGCCTAAGAACAATTTCCATAATCAATATGTGTGTTGGGTATTTATTATCTGTAATTCATTAGCATCTAACAACTTTAATAACTTTTGTGCCTACAAGCGTAGAACAATTAGCTTCGAAACGAAGGCAATGAAATATTTTGCACTTAAAAGTAGGCAATACTTTATTTATTTATTTATTTTTTGGTATTTTATTGCATGCATTGCAAGCAAGCATTGTGTTGAAAGTTTCTATATCCTGTTACACGCTTTCCTACTCATGCGTTCATTATCGAACCGACCGTGTATGTGCGTGTTTTTGCTTAATGCATAAGTTTTATTCTCTAGCTCTAGCCTTCTCCTTGAACCATATATGTGCATATGTGTGCGGATTTGTACCAGTTTTTATTCATATGCTAAAATGAGCTCATGGCGTATACGTTTATTAATTTTTCTTCTTTGTATTTATCGATATGGTTGAATTATTGTAATTTATAATCTTTCTCTCTTTCTCTCTCTCTCTCTCTCTCTCTCTCTCTCTCTCTCGCAATTTGGTATGTGCGAATGGGTTTCCGTTGTTTAATATCCGTAGTAGCACTTTGGTGAACAAGTGTGCGCTTTTTTTCAAAGAACGTAGAGTGCGCTTATCACTAAACCGTAAGGAATAATACAGTTAAAGAAATCAAAACATATTAATTTTACGCTATTGCGAACCCTATAGAACACTATTCTGCTATTCATGTTAACTATAAAAAAGTTGTAAAAAGAAAAATTAGGAAAATTTTAAATAAACTGTAATAAAAACGCTTTAATGGTATTTGAAATTTATGGGAAATCTTCGCTTATATAAGGTTTCTACAAAGCTCCCAAAGCTTAATAGATTTATATTGTTAACTTCCAATCATTATAGACTGCTCCAACATGCTTGTGCTTATTCAAGCAACTCTTTCCTCTTAGATTGGCACGTGTCAGATTTAATGCCAATATCTTTAGTACTTATAAGAAATGATTGTTTGCTTTGATCCCAACAAAAAAAGTGAATGTTTCAAATCAATTCGGATTGGTGTTCCTTAACCACCTTCTCGAGATTCGAAATTAAATCATGCGAACAAAGCAGTTTCAACATGATTTGAATTAAATTTCAAGTGAACAACGTTCAAAGACCCGATGACAAGTCATGTCATCGTAAGACGTGTTTGAGATGCAATTGTCGTTTCAAAATTGGTTGTATTGATCCAACTGATATTTTTAAGAGATCAACGCGGCCTCTAACTGTGAATAAACGATACACCAATGAACACCAATTTCTTAACGTCCATGCATTTTTCGAGCATCTTATACCGAACAAAAACACTTGTTCTGGTCAGTACATTGGGTCTAAAATTCTTTTCGGATCTTTACGAAAGCCAAAATTTTAGTTTTTCAACAAAATTTGAAATTATGTTTGAAGAACGTTTCCACTCATTTCAGATGAAACTATAAACAGTCACGTCTTATTAACTATGGAAAACAATGCCATCAACTGCGGTATAGGTGTGCACTACATGAAGAGGTCCACTGGCCTAAATGTAACTCACCTTCTTGCATACGTAGGACTGTGACCCATTAGTTCACCTTGGGCTCAAGCATAATTATAAGATTTCATATGAATATTTGCATATATTAATGCTAGGATAAGTTTTCTCTCCTCTTCGATCAAAGTTGAAGTAAGCGGGTCATTTTCTAAGAAAATTTCCACGTAACATACCCTATCCAATATAACATGTCACGAGTGCCGAGTCCCGGATAAAGTGGATCATACAGAATGGACAAAGGTTTTCCTAAATTCATTAGTTTGCAATACTTATGGTAGACGTGGAAGACCGCATCGCTATATCGAACCTAAAGGATGGAAAACCGCATCGTCGTAAAAACCTGAAAGAAGTAAAAGATGTTTGCGTGAAAAACTGAATGTTGATAAGATTATAGGAGAAATAGAAAATATAAATGACTAAAGACTGAGAAGCCATAGCGATTCGCTATCTAAGAGTAACCGTAACCAAATTGTTTAATAAACTAAGCGTTGATTGAAATTTTGCGATATTTTGTTCATCAAACCACAACAAAATACACACATATTCGAATGCAGATGAAACTGGCGGTCCATCCCCAGCATAGAAAACTCAACACATGTTCCCATAAACAGGTAAACAACATAACCAACCCTGTTTTCCACTGCGCGTAGAGAAGTGATTAACTTTTTATGGGAACAATTCCTAACCCGCACATATACGTCTAACTCGTGAAAGAAAGTTTCATCAAATGATTTTGACACGTTAACACTTTTTCCAACATTAGGATTATTGGCCTCCACATTCATTATTGGCATCCAGTTGCCGGGAACGCGGCGGGTAGAACAGACGTTGCTGCCAAACTTAGAGAAAAAACTACTTGTCGTGTGTACTAAGGTCGTGCAATTTAAATGAAAAAAAATCTGACTATTTGTTGATCACAATAAAGCATAAAAAGTTTTTTATTTTCTGTTATTTTATTATTATTTTTAATGAATTATTATAATTTTTATAATTTTATAATTTTTAGTCAGAGAAACAAATTCTAAGTGTAAGATCTTAAATCACTAAGGCTACCGGTGCTGATGTAAACTGTAATGCCCTTGATATTTAAATTCACGCCCATTGGATTGTCAGCCGAGATCCTCGGCCAATAATAGTAATGACATTCTTCTAAACAAAGTATTTTATGCTTAACATTATCACAGTGTCTTGGAAAATGAAAACCCAAACGTAAAATTCCACAATTTAATCAATCATTCTTTCATTACTTAATTCCCACGAAGTAATGGATTTTCGAAAAACAAAAAAAAGTCGTGAGAAGAAAATACCTGCTTATGTTTTTTATTCCAATTTATGCTGACTTTAATATTAAAATAATTATTATAAAGTGATTTTGCACCTGACCATGCCCTTGACCAGAATCACAATCTTTTTTTCTAACGAAAGAAGAGAATGAGTCAACAGCCGAAAAAGACGCGCACGACAAGATAAAGCAAATTATAAAATTATTTTAAAATATTATTTTCACTAAACATATTTTTTATCTATTTTGCGATATAAATTCTTCTGTTCGCCGACGAACGGGAAGCGTATTCTCCCGTCTTGTTTACAATGTACATATACACCTGGCAGAGATCTCGTGCTATACACATATTCTGGAACAAAGGGAAAGATTAAAAGCGATATTAAAACAGAAGCCGATATCGGTAAGATATAAATAGCACCCGTGAACTCCTATACTTAAAGACCAATTTTATTTATCAGTTTAGCGGGAAAGTTATGTCGTGTTTTAAACAAAATAATTGAATTTCAAAATGTTGGGCGTGACTGAAATCTCCGTGACGAAATTTTCCAAACCGTATTTGCCACCGACTCCGCTTCCCAATGTGTCACATAAGCTCTTACGTTACTTCCTTTGCGGAACTCATGTCTTAAATGGAATTTATCCACTTCACTCTACACTACACCATTGAAAGATGTCCTTTTATATTCTATTCTATTCAGGAAGGGATATAATCTACCTGTTTGCAGTCACCCAACAAATAAAATTATCTGCACATAGTAAAATACGAGAGAACTCTCACGCCAACCTATCGTCATAATACCAAACTCAAAACGTATTTTGTTCTTTTCAGCTGCTCCTCAAAACAGTACGACCTTTAAAATTTTCTTCGGCCCGAGATTATAATTTGCATTTTAAGAACTACAAAATTTCAATGAAACAGTTTTTTATGAAACAGTTATAATGGGGAAATGGGACAAATCGGTCCAAGGACACGACCAATGATCTTGGAGAGGAGAAGGCGACAAGCAATGTGTTAGTTCTAAATTAAATATGGCGATGAGTATAAAAGATTCCGTCGCGGCCGAATGTAAATTTCGTGCTTATCTTCAAAATTCTTTCTCTTTATAAGAA
This sequence comes from Glossina austeni, assembly GCA_000688735.1. NCBI lineage: Eukaryota > Metazoa > Arthropoda > Insecta > Diptera > Glossinidae > Glossina > Glossina austeni. The sequence continues at coordinate 644,621 of KK502512.1, forward strand.
AAATAAATCTCACCAGAAATCTACGGGTTTCACACGAAAACGGCTACTCTACAGTAGTGGTAGCGTTCAACAAAATGAAAAGAACATTTCTAGCGTAAAACTTAGCCATTCGCGCAAAGTCGCGGAGTACCTAGCTGAGCAAATGCTTATGCTAGTAAAATAAAAATGCTTTTGCTACTAAAATGAGAAGAATGCTTATGCTAGAGTTATAATGAAGGCGTAGCATGCAAAACTAATGCTCGAGTGTAAACAATCAATTATGACGGAGCGATAATACTGCAGGACATCACTTATGTGGATGTAACTGTAAATTTTCGAACGAAACCAATATGCTTAGCCACACATTTAAATGCCTCTTGCGAGAGTCAAAATTCAAATTATTGGTTTTTATTACAAAAAACTCGTTTCTTTCATTTAAAATAATTATGAAATTAATTGAATGGAAAAATAGTTCATTAGTCAGACGCAAGTAGGGAAACTTTGGACGACTTTGAAACTTTATAAGCTTAACTGAAGGCACATTTAATTATACTTACAAGCTGACTTATTTACATCCACACCAACCCAATAATTGAACAATCTTTTTCAATATGTAGACAATATTCCGCAAAATGTAGTTTTTGGATCTCCTTCCGTCCTTTCTTTATTTATTTATTTATTTTTTATTATATTTATTTATTTATTTTTTATTATAAAGTCAACTCTGGGTTGTCTCGCCCATTCAACATCAACATCAATTGTCTCATAATTTTGTGTTAATCAACTTGATGATAAATTTTACACAATTATTAAAACGTACAACGAGCAAGAAAGTGATTATGAGATCTGCAAACGTTTCTGATAGCAACAGTAGCTATGCAGGGACTTTTTATTTATATTTTCAATATATGCTAAGGCAAAAGGATCAACAACTATGAGGACAAATGTAATGAAACAGGAGCAGTTGAATGAGTAAGGAAGAAGGCATTAGATATTCGAAGAAGAAAAAAAACGAGACAAAGAAAACCATTTCTAACGAAATATGACAAAATTACATCATTTGTCTGCAAATAACAAAAGTTTTATAGGAACTTGTGTACACTTCGTTAAACTTAATTTATTTAAATACATATTTTTAACGTAGAGTAGTCTCCCTCAAAAATATGTGCTCAAAAACAAAAACACGAAAATCAAATAGATAAACCCTCAAAAAAAAAAGAAGAAAAAAAAAAGAGAGTTGAATGAAAAAAATTGAAGATACATTTGCTGTTTAAATTGCAAGGGAGAAAAAATAACAAAAATAAAAGGAAAATGGAAATGGAAATGAAAAGAAGAAAAAACTTAAAACCATTAAGGAAAGTATTAAATTACTACTGTGCTGTACTTACTATCAAGCACTTGAGAGCTATATAAAAACTGAATTAACAACAATAACATTAATAAAAAAGTAGCCGACAAATTTAATATGAAATCCAAAAAGCTGAAAATTTATAATATATATATATATATATATATATATGTAGAAGCAGCTATCCGAGGTTTGTTTCAAAAGTACGTTTACGGAACTTCTTCTTGCTTAGGAAGGATTAGAACAAGTATTGGAATCAATTTAGTCGGACGGATTTCTTAAAATACATTTTCTAGCTTCGCTTAGAGAAAATACAGGAATCGACGACGAGTGTCAATGAAATTAGCGAAACAAGACGGCCAGACAAGCTTAGATCGATTCTCAAAGTGATTGTGAATCGATCGGTATAATAAAGAAAAAGTCTAACTCAAGTTCTTCTATAACGCGCGTTTCTTTCTGTAAGCGTAGCAGCATAGGTTTTTTGCTCACAGACCTCACAATGTGGACCAAACCCAAATGAGCACTTTTTGTACTTGTGTTTTAAATAGATAGGCGATTATTTAGACTTGTTATTGGGCATTAAAACCAAGGGACACTAACATCTTTAAAGAGCCAACACCGAAAGAGAGTTCTTGACTTTAAGTTGAATTAAAATTTCTATTCACTATCATCCCAATGGCACTTGATAGGGTTAAGTCTTACGACCAACCCTTACAATTAAAAAGGAAAACTGTCTGAAAATTCTGCATCGAATTCTCTAAAGTCATTCGCAGAATAAAATATCTATTAGCTGTTGATGAAAATATAATCTTCACTAGTGTACCTTCTTAGACTTCCCTATTTCCCCTTTCATTCAAACTAATTTTGCTATTCGATAAATGTTCGCAATTTAAAAACGAAGATGAAAAAGATGAATATTTCGAAAACGTTCGAAAATATTAATAAAATATTCTTGTAAGACGTCCTTCCAAATACTTTGCTTAGCAAGAGTAGAGTAATGCGAAGTTTCAATGCAAGCAATAGTTAAATTCGATGAGAGTTTGTGCCTTCTCTATATAAAATCAGAGTTTTCCATTTAGTATGATCGAGTTATTCAGCGTATATAGCCGCTTATCGTGCATTATCGACATTCCTTACTGTTGTTGTTTGATTTGAACACAGTTTCGCACAGTTTTACAAGCTCTTCGCTTTGTTGATTTTGATGCCAATCAGAAAGAACGGCTTGGAGGGCCTAAAAAGTGCCATGACAATGAATTGCAAGAGTTATTGGTTGAAAACCAACTTAAGCTAGCCACAGCGCCTTCTGAGTACCCCATGTTCAGATCGATGCAGCACGGCTTGGCTGGCACGCGGTTTCAAAAAGCAAAAATGGGTCGATGATTGGATCGCTGCCAAACCAATGTCGTCCTTGCGATACTGTACCGCCATGTTCCCAGATGGGAAAAAGATGGGAAAAAGTTGATTAGCAATAAATGACTTTTTCGAGTGAAAAAAGGACCTCGTGTTTTTGCATTTTCTTAGCTGAAATAATATTATATATCTGTGAAGGTTTTAAAAAGTTTTTCTGATCCTTTTCAAACAATTTGCTCAGCAAAAATTATATTTGACCAGCAAACAAAAAGCAAACATAACTCTTGTGAGTTGATTTTGTTATTTAGTAACGCTGATTTTATATACTATTATTTCTCCACAGCCACTGCCACAGCCACTGCCACTGCCACTGCCAATGTTAATGATGTTCAGAGAAAATATTGTTTTTGTTGTCTAAAATTGTTGACAAAAATTAAATATTTGCTCGTACTGTAAAGTTAATGCAGTTTTTAATATCTTAGCTAAACCTCTTCTTTTTTGTTTCTTTCGAGAAAAAATGTGGTAGTTTTTCAATTTGTTCTAGCATTGTACTCTCAACGACCCATTCAACAGAAAGTCAAAGTGCATCTCTCCCCACATATATATATATATATAGGTATATGCATATGTGTGCTTTTCCTCTATCCAGTATGTTGATTATAGACCAACATTCAAGTACGGAAAATAACTTTCGGAAGGTTGATGCTAAAGCATCAAGACAACTTTTACTTGATTTAGTTAAACATGAGGTTAATTTTGACAACATAAAATACATTGCTCAACGTTCACACCACAAATTTAATTGTTACAATAGAAGACCGTTTTTAGAATTTGTGTTAATAGGGAATTTTTTTTTTTTTTTTGCCTTTTTTTAATAGCAAAAGTTTTACAATTTTTAGTTTCAATATCAGGACCAGATGACACCAACTAGTTTTCTTCTTTCTCTTCAAATTATTTAAAGCAGATCTAGATAAGCAACATTGTCGTTTAATAAAACTTTGGCATTTTCCTACCTTTTGTTTCAATTAAAAAATCAAATTTTTAAGCAAATAATTGTTGTAAATAAGAGAAAGAAAACTTTTGCTTACTTTTTATGGGACTCAAATATATATACGTTTCTTGACATACCAATGGAGGGAAGACTGAAAAAGAGAAACAAGTGTTTTTTAGAAAACAATAGGCTTACGATATCTGGTAAACAATATGAATATGTTTAGAGAACATAGTTCTCTTAACGATTTGTACTTAGCCCATGTTTTACTAAAGGATATTTCGACTCAAACTTCCTTTCTTTTATATATTAAAAATCACGCATAACGGTCCTCCAATAAAAAATTTATTTATAAATTGGAGAAACAACATCTATGCTTGCCTTGGAGAGTGCGCTGACAAACCAAAATCACGCTGTTCTCATTTCGGCACCCAAGCCTCAATTTCGTTTTTAAACATCAACTGCATGGTATATAGGGATGGAATAATTCCACATTTTTGAATAAGAGCATCGTTGATCAGATAAAACTGGCATACTTTCGTACTGGATGTAGGGTGAAAAATTATCCGAAAATATATTTCCTGACTTGACATATTTCAGGTGTTACTTCATGGGTGCCTTACATCAAACATCTTTTGAAATATAAACTGTGTACCAATACTTATGTCTTGGTCATCCACTACTTTTGGAAGCCTGAGAGTTGGAGAAAATGACAAAACTTGGCTTCTTGAGTAAGTTCGTAACTTAAGTTTACTTAGGTTTAGTTTTAAAAAACCATAGCGAAGTAATGTTTTCTTGTTGTTGTCTTGTGTTGTAACCTTTTTCTTGTTTCTGTACGTTTTGCTTTGCCAAAATTTCAGAATTTGTTCAACCGGCTTCAAAAGTCTCTCTACTTCTTTATTTCATTCTTTCATGCTCTACGCTGCTCCGGCTTGGTCTTTGACTGCTTTTTGCCATATCAAAGAAGTACAAATTGCGCCAAACAAATCTCTATGTTGGCATTTTTCTACCCCTAAACCCTTCCACTTCTATGTTGAGCGTGGGTCGACATCGTGTTTCTTACATCAACTCCTGCGTCGAGCAACACTCGACACTATGTAATAATATATCAAATTTACTATTTAAAGTAAAGATTTACCAATAACTACTCATTTTGCATATTTCGATATGACTTTTAAGTGAGACCAGTTTTTGCAAATTAATTACAGGGTTAGTGGTAGGCAAAAAAAGAAGAAGAAAAGAGGCAAACGTTAATCTACTCACAATTTCTAGTTTCGAACTTGTTTATGACAAAGTTTTAAGCGTAAATCTTCATTTTAGCGTAAAAAGCCGACACCCATACTACTCTCATTTCATTGACCTACAATTATCATATACGTATATATATAAATATATATTTTTCACTTCTGCTTATTTTTGTTTTTTTTATTTTTTAGTTATAATAATAACTTCAATATTTCTAAGACTAAGAGGAGAACTTCTACTCCCAAACTCTTTAACTTTTGTATCACTTTGTACACAATTTCTTATAGTTTAACTCAACAAATTTGCAATATTCGAGGCGTCCCTGTAATATTCAATAAAAATATTTGAAATATAAATATTTTCAATTCGATTACGCAAATTGAAAATTAGAAATCGAAAAAATCTTTGATTTAACAAAATTATATCTAATGGCCGTCCGCAAAGTACATAAGTATAGCTGCGGTCAAATTCTGATAAGACCCAACTAAATAAGAGAATTGGGATTAGCTCGTTCATTCATTTGTAATGCATCGAGGGTAGATTTAATCTCTTTCTTGTCACATTTCATTTATTTTCATGTTTCATTTGTTCACGTTTCCCAGTTTTAGCGAATTGAGTCTGTGCGCCTTCATGCTCAGTCCCTTTGTTATGTGTTATGTGCACACAAGGGGGAATCGCATAAATTGTATAAAAAAAAATCATTGCAACATCCCCAACACATCTCAATAAACGACAGAAAATTTTCGAACTCAAAAAACTTAGCAGCGCTTATGCAACGAAATTTTACATGACAGCCAAGACCCTAACGCTTGCCTTTGTACCACATGTAATTGCGGCAATACTTTTACTTTCTTTAAAAGACGAAAGTAGCTGCTTTCCTCTCACATGGATATTTACGTCTTTGATGTAATTAAGGACAAGATGTTATATACATGCAAGCGATTGCAACAAAAAAAAAAAGGTTTGTAGACAAGCGTCCACCTGGAGCGTGTGCTTATACTTTTCTCTCCCATTACTTGGAGAGTTGTAGGAGCGCAATCCATTAGATCCACCTACGCTTCAGTTGCTTTGTTTCCGTGTTATCGCTATTAAATATTCCTACCTTTAAAGGCTTTGTAAATGTAGGCACGATAACGACCAGAAACGATGGCATGTAGATGGGGGAAAAGAAGACGTATAGTGTGCCTTTAAACCGAATAATTAAAAAAACGAGGAAATCTAAAATTTAAAAATTTGCATAGAGTTTGTGTCAATAAGTTTAAGGAAAAGGAAGTCTTACTAGGTTATCGTGCACTACACAGGCAACTTGAGAACTCTAAGAAAGCTTAGTAGTCCTATTAATGAACTTCTTTGATGAGCAGATGGTTTTTAATCTTGCAGAATAATTGGCGTCGAAATATCTGTGACATAAGCCCAACACGACCCACGATATGGCAATAGATAGGGATATCAAGAACATTGAACATCAAATCATAAGGTACCTGAACACTTCGTCGCTAATGCCCAGGCGAAGCTTAAGCGCTTTCGTTCAAGCCAAATACAAGCGGTGTGAGTAGCACGATTATCGTTCGCCAGAAATCATTTTTTGCATTCATTAAAGAGGCTTAAGTTGTTTGTTGCTTCTTTTGACACTTCAGAGGTATATTCTAGCTGGCGGACTTCATTATCTATTTTCATGCTCAACATATCACACGCTACTTACAGGCATATTAATAGAAGAGTACTGCTGATGATGGTATTGTGGATTTCCTTCCATAATTTTTTCCTTGACTTTTCTTCAAATTTATATTGGAAAGTCCAACTTTTCCATGGCATCGTCCATAATCAAATATGCAGAAGCAGCATACTTCGCCGCTCGATCAACTTGCTCATTTCCAAATGAATCGATACGACCGCGCGTTGTAATGATACTCCTTAACGTGTTGATGATGCTCCATCTCGAGGACCAAGGATTCCGAACAGCTTTTAATGCAGACAAACTGTCAGTAACAATAACAGTTTTGTGTTTATCTTTATGAGAAAGGTTCGTAGCGTGAAGGCTTTGGCCTTTGGCTTCGGTTGTGAAAGTTGAAGCACTTTCGTGGAATATGTGATTAAGAAAAACCTGTTCTAAAGCATCTATCACGGCACTCGAATGTGGCAGAGCGAAGGATTTAGAGCAATCTGTATATAAAAGATTTCAACCGTTACTCTCCAGTATTTGAGTTTTCTAGGTAATAGGATTCCTGATGATGAATATCTTGCTGCTTGTACACATACAGGGAACTGTCAAAAGGGTAGTCTTTCAAATCCCATGTAGGTGTAAGACCAAAATGACGGGAAATTTTTAAAGGAATGTGACAATCCTTTGCGACATACAAACAATAGTCAATGGCGAATGGTGCCTGACGAGTTTTTTTTTTTTTAGATGTAAAAAAATGTTTTCACCGAGAATAGATTTGTTTGAATTAAGAGCCTTGGGTACAATTTTAGCTTTTAATTCCGAAAGTCTATTTTCTCAAGCTGAGAGACGAATTACAATTACGATGGTGTTGGAAAGCATGGCAACTTGTTCTAAGAGCTTGATGATCGACCGGTTTAAGGATGTTGATCTTAGATTTGCAGCTATTGCCATAAATTATCAAACCATACGGAGTCAATCTTGCTTAAAAGAAGCATTTTGATAAGATAAGCAATAGTGTTAATGTGCGCATGGCTTTTCCAAGCAACGTACTCTATGAATTTCACCATTGTTAAAATAGAATTTTTTAACCGAAGACACCGTGTTTTCCAACGATATTTGTTGGAAAACGCGAGCCCGAGAACATTGAGCGCCTGTACATTTTGTACTGGTTACTCATTAATATATGTGAGTTGATTTCCTATATCACATCTCTGCTTTAAACAGATGTGCATTTCTTTTGATCTTTGTATTGAAATTTCAGCGCCTGACGAGTTTGCCCATGTGGAGATCTCCCGTACAATGGATTCGAGGATGTTGATTGTCTTCGTACTACCTTTTCCTTTAGCTAAAATCGTCCGCGCAGACGATGTTCAATTCTCCGTATACGGCAAAGAATTTTACTAATTTCATTGAAAGCGACCTGAAAAAGCGTGATAGGAAGAGGAGATCCTTATGGAAAGCCATTCATTAGTGGAGGACAATCAGAGAGGTGATTCTTAACTCTAACTTTAAACCGCCGATGTGACATAAATGATTTGATGTACTTGAAGAATTTGGGTCTAACACTCCATGATCTGATGAGGTTTACATTAACATGGCGATCAACTCCGTCAAATGCTTTTTCAATCAATCAATTGACAGAATTGTTACATGACTTCGTTTAGGACTTGCTTTGGTTATAAAATAATCAAAATGTACAACAGAGTGGATGCAGCCTCTACCTCGCTTGAAATCTACTTCTTGTTAAATTGTAGTATAAAGAAGAAGAAATAAATAAAAATAAGCTTGAGATCAACAAATAATATACAAAAAAATCAGCCCTAAATTAAGATACTGAGCTGAATGACTCCTCGGAATGAAATCCTTCACGAAAGAGCCGGGTGGCCAAAGGGCTTTACTCAGGAGTATTTTAGCGTGTTCTGTCGGCACAAGAATTTTAACCGAAGAAATCACTATAGGTTGTGTCGCTATCATTTTGAATACACTAACGAGCTCCATATTCATTGACGAAGCCTTTCATATAAAATACGATTTGATGCTCTACGTCGACGTTTCTATTGTAAGCCTAGAGACGAATACAGCCCTCCTGGAAAGTACCGTTATTAGAACCGCATTGCTGACATTTGCATCGGAGGAACGAGGTTGATCCACAGGCAGGGTGGATTTCAAAATATTACAAGACGCCAGTCGTGATAAGTTCGTAATTGATTTCGATATGAATGTACGTGTGAGTGCTTAAGTGTGTAAGTATTTAAAAGATTTAAAGATTTCTTGATATTTCATAAATTTGGCAATCAACTTGTGCAAGTCATTCCACATTTCGTTAGAGAGGTTCTAAAAGTCCATCTCATTTTGACCGCAGTTCGCGCAAGACCACCGTAATCCTGTCGACATTATGATCGAACTTTCTGCCATTAAACCCTGCGCACTAAGGGTACGAAAACGCCTCGCCCACTCACGGCGAAATAAAAATTGTCCCGGTGACAAATTTCTATTACCATCTTTCACAATAGACTTTCCTCTACACTTCGGGTATCAGCAATCCATACTCAACCCGATGACTATAATAAAAACTACTGTTGTTAATAGTACTATGGTTTTAAAAACTTCCAAAAAGACGAAATGACAGCAAATGCCAGACTATAACTTCAAGAGGCGACGGAACAGTTCAAAAGTGGAATATTAGTTAAGTAAGACTTAATTTTTCGCAGAGAACTGAAGAGAACGTAAGAGAGAAAACCCACCCGAATGGTAAAGTTACCAAGCGAAAATACGGACCTGCCAGGCGAATTGGCGTTGACTACTTTAGGTTCGTCGTTGCTTTTACTTATTTTAAATAAAATTATGATCAATGCGGCCTAACTTGTCGACCGATTGATTTCCATGGTATCTGCTTACAAAGAACACAACCGTTACATCTCAGGCCGTCATCCGTTTTGACCTTAGAGATTGCTAAGCGAAACAAAACACGTTTCTTTCCATTTTGTATTCTTACGATTAAGAAATTATATAAATTTAATGACGTACGTTAAACTATTTGAAATTATCTCCGTCTTTATTGCGTTAAAATATGCATGTGTATCTACTCGTACGGTTATCGTACATATGCATTATATTTCCATATATTTGAGCTCCATATATATATATATATTCCAATATACAAAACATGACAATGTACCAATAACAACAAGAAACACAACAACAAAAGCAACCCCTACTGCTATAACTAATATGTTAATAAAGTAACACTTGTACTGAGCACATAAGCAATTTGGTAACGAAAACATCAACAAATAATTCAATGGATTAGTCAGCATACTGTATATAATATACATATATATATATATACAAGTAGTTGAATGTTAAATATATGGTTTTGTTTCCACAATTGACAGTATACTGTCCGCGGTTGTTTATTTTTGTGTGGTTATAGCATAGAACAAGCTACTTAAATAACTGGATGTGTATGCAAACAGAATTTCCAAACTTTTCATATGAAGTGTAGGCAAAATTGTATCGTATAGAAGAACGGAAGAAATTAAGGAAAATAATATAAAATAAGAAAATTGAACAATAGAAAAGTATTGGCACGACAAAAATGTGTGCCTCTATGTCCGTCATGTGCTTAAGTATAGGCCCGATATGTCTTCAATAAAAATATCTTAAGAAACTCTTTACTTTCGTAAAGGCTCGTCATTTTTGTTTGCTTACAGGGTGCAGTTACAGGGACATCTTAAATCTTCGATTATAAGAACACTGTCTGGATATGCTTACGTTGTATAGGATTCACACAGACCATGATAAGACATATTAAGCTGCCGCGTAAACCTTCCAAAATTAGTATTTTCCTGCTCCTTTCTTCGTAGAAAGACGACATCGCTGTGTGTCATCATCGAGAAAAGAACTTCGTTGTACACAGGCACACATTGGAATAATTGAGTAAAGTTTTTTTTATTTACATTTAACTGAGCTAAAATTTTGCATTTAATTAAAGTTAAAAGAAAAGTCGAAAAAGAATTGCTTAATACAAAATGATGTAAACAACTTAAAGTGAAATAAGCAACAATTCGTGTTGAACATGGATTCCCATTACGAAAGGAGAGAAGATTAAACAAAATAAAAAATTTGACATCTTTTCAATAAAGTCGGTAGCCTAGGCGGATGCTACTGCTTTAAGACTTTGATTTTATTTCTCTGGCTGAATTAGTGATAATAATCATCATCATCTATAGCAAGTGGAAACTCACATACATAGGGATTAGTTCTTCAAAAGGGATAGAGAAGTAATTAGTTGGACACTTTATCATCCATTAAAATGAGAAGAAGCGGAAACACGAAAATGACAAGACTGGTTGTGACGTTGAGACTAACTGTGTTCGGATGAAGAGAGTGAAGCTCGACACAATGTCGTTCCTAATCCACGAGGTCCTAGTTCATCTTCCAGCAACGAGATTCCATCTAATTTACGAAGTGTTTATAATTCAGTTATTCATCATTCGGCCGTTCCAAGGAAAGAAATCCTTGAGTATATCAAAAGCACTAACGATCATGGCCGTGTTGTAGCTACAGTCTTTAACAAAACGAATGTTTTTGTATGCAGATCAGGGCAAATATAAATTCCAACTAATTGGCTAACTGACTAGTTGACTATTTGAAAGTACGGGTCTCAATACTGAACTGATAACAGTACAAATGAACTCTATTGAAAAGCGGATGAGTTCCTAGATCACTAAAAAAAGTTTGGGGATAGATAGAAGTGTTTGGAGTCCCTTAACTCTAGAGCAATCTATTTTATACGGCAGATAACCATATTACCTGACTTGATTAATGTTTAGTTAGCATATGCTGTAGATGCTTCCAGGTTTTTACGCAGTTTTTCATGTCATCCTGCTCTACAAACAAATCTTATAAAGTTGTGTTTGCAAATTATATAAATTTTAAAGTGCAAAGATTAAATCCGGTTATTATAATACAAAAATCAAGCATTGCTACTACTAAGGCACGATATGTGAAACTTCATTCTTGATATGCAAGCGATGGCGTTTCGTGCCCCAGTTGAAGGTCCTCTCATCGAAAAGTAGTAAAATTAAGTTGTACTCGATTATTTCGCCGTAGCAAAGCGGCTACGAAAAATATTGTTTGCGGATTATGGAATGTTTCCTAGATAACGTACTGAAGAATTATGAACAAGGCGTTGGTTTTTCCATCGTGATAAGAAGCTTTCTTATCTGCGCTTGTTTCTGCAAGGATTTTTCGCCAGGAATGCAATTCAAGTCAACATCACTCCACAATCGTCATAATTGCATTACCATCGCGAGCATGATACCGACCATGAGCAACCGAGTAGATATTAGTCGCGACTACTGAAGTTAGTCTTCGCGGGTTCAATATCCAGTGCGGTAGAATATGCCCTACTTGGTTGCTGGTATAGTGAATGCTCAGTCGGTGAAGGCATAACACTTATCGATTGGGCACATACCTAAGAGGCTGCGGCCACCCCCTACCTTTTTTTTCTGACTTCTATCTCGAAGCTCAAAAGCGGAGATCAAAAACTTGACTTATTGAGATGATGAACGCAAGCAAGTGTGTCTCATTAAAAGCTGAAATAGTATGCGCATGGAATTCAGCGAAGACATCAGAGAAAATAACTATTCGTTTGAATAAAACAACGCAAAGGTATTACTAACCTTGGGTTGATATCATGTAATACTTTCTAATAAATTGTAACTTTTTTAGTGAATCCTTTAGCCGAGCAAGCGCGTTTGCGAATTTTTACTGCTAACATTTTGGACGAAGTTTGAATGGATTTGTTCGTTGGTCTAAGGAAAATTAAAAATTGAAATTTAAGAAAACAAAAACATTTTTGCTTTTTTGCATTCTTGGGCCGATGTGCTTCCCCTTAGATCTTTAAGAGAGTGAAACTTTGAAAGTTTTCTCCTAATATTTGAAATCGCAGACAAAGAAAACAAATATATGAACCAAAAGGAAGCCATGATCATTATATATAATGAATGTTTTGATGTGTTAGATAACACATGCTTCTATGGGTTACAAGCATTTGACAAATCTAATGCATCGAGCGTATATGGAATTTTGTTAATTTATTGATATTGAAAATTTTATGGCCGAAAATCTTTACTCTGCAAGTAATTACAATTTTCGATCCGTTGTCATATGTTCCAACTCAGGTTCATACAAATTTTAGCTGACAAAATTTTAACAAATTTTTATTCTCACTTGCTTTCCATATAAAGATGCATTAATTTTATCAATCTCGTTACAGCCTATAACCAATACATGCTTTATAATGCCTTTGACGTAGATGTTATGGGTTGCTATAGTTAAATAAATGTAACATATTTTCTCTAATGAGAATATTTCAAAGAAAACTTAGTTTGTGCCGAATAGACTTAAAGGGTTGTGCTTTATTGCAATTGAATGCTTCATCTACGGTGGAGATATGCAGCAGTTCACGGAATTCAATTTGAAGGAAGGTTTGACGGTTTGCTTTGAAAAAGTTCTCTTCCTTCCACTTTGTATTTTCAACGGACATGCACCAGGGCCAGCAGTAGATAAGTCCTCGAAAGCACCTCCAAATACTTTTAATATGGGGGACTTCGACTTGGATTTAATTGAAGATTTTATACCAACCTCTCTTGTTCTATATGCGCAAGTTAATTAACAAAATATCGGACCATAATCAATTCGTTATATCCTTTCTGCTCTTTCTACCCCGAAAGGGGTCGATATTACATGGCTTGATGGCCTGAAGTCTGGAGATCTCTGCTGTAAAGCTTAATTGTCGACTCATGCATGTAATGCATAGGTGGAAACCATAACCACTAAAAATATTGCTGTGTAACTTCAGGGATAGTAGTGCCTTTTTAGGCACAACAACCACATTTTACAGTACACATAGTAAAATTTTATAGGGAATAATATGCATACATATGCATGTGACAGGTACTCTCTTTATTATCATATTTTTACACATACTGCAAAAATAGCTCCGCGCGAATTGGGACATGATACGCTCTGTCGGTAGGTTTTTAATGTTGTTATAAATATGCGTATATCTGGGTCACATATGTAGTGTAGTGTGCTGTAAACATGCGATAGAATGTAGATTTAATTCAATTAAAATTGTCAAAAATACATTTAGATGAATGCAAAGAAAATGAGGGCGACTTTGAAAATTTTCAACAAAAAAAATGCTTAAAAGCAACTATCAACGTTGTTTACTATTACCCATAATGGGATGTGTGCTGCGCGAACAATTTATTTCATCGATTTATGCTTTAACTTTTTTAATCAAAGAAAGAAAGAAGGAGGACCAAGAGAGAGTAACCAAGACGATCATTAATGCACAAGAAAACTGAACGAGTTCTAAACACTTTATAGATGAAATGTTTTTGACACTTCTAATTGAATTTATCGCAAATCAACTGATTGGATAAATTGTATCTAACGCACAAACACGTATACAAATAAAAATAAGTTCGAGAAGTGGAGAGAGAATAATTTTTTTCGAAAATTTCATTTTAGAGAAGTTATGACTGAAGTTTGCAAACTTCACCCTTAACTTAGCTAAAGATATAAGTTAAACATTAAAAAAAAAACGAAAAACGAAAAACTTTTCACTATTGTACCAAAAAAAAAACTTTCAGTCTACACCAAATAAAAGTTTAAAGTTGGCGTGAATACTACTCAGTTGCTTAAACTAGTTTGAGCACACAACCGCATTAAAATAGTTTCCCACAATGTGTGTCATCTCAATATCTGTCCTTGGTTTTTTCTTCTTTTTGTTCTCTTTTTTTGGTTTTTCAATTTAAAATTTTTGTGTGATGTGTGTTGCCATAGATTATCACACTACACTGACATTTGTTGTTAAACTCTATGCATAGGCTCACAAACAACATTATCTATAGATTTATGCACAGCTGCCTTATTATGTTTCTTGTGTACGTACGAACGAAACTCATAACATTGGAGACGATACGTGCATATATTCATTTCAACAACACGAAGTGTTTACAATGCAAATACACAATCACTTTATTTCTAAGGGTGCGTGCATCGTTTCTCCACATTTGAGGACAATCTCTTAAGTGTGTACTAAGTTCATGGTCAACATTTTTGATTGAATTTCAAAATTGCCTATAGAATGAAATGAAGTTGCCTATGCAATGAATAGATTCATTTATGAACGATATGATCATTTCAACGGTTACTTACGAGGTGCAATTACATCATAAAATCTATTTGCAGACGACAAACCTTCTATGTTCACTTGTGACACAGAACATTAGCCTCAGTCAATTGTGGTGGTCTTTTAGGAAAAAGAAAAAAACATACTCTGCCTTCGGGAAATTTTCACATTAATTTCTGAAAAATATGAATATGTTCTGGTAATAACTATGAAGGAGCACTTGTAAGATGTCATCTTCGAAGAAAGCCGGGAAGCAATCTATCAAATTAACGGCCGCCATAACACATGTACAGGTCCACAAATCGTAAGGATAGCAGATTTCCAAAGTTCGTCAAAAACGTCAAATTAAAGAATCTTTTGTCCCTCTGTCTGATCTCTGCCGTAAGTTTTTCTTCGCGAGTATATTTAACGTAGAGTGAAGACATCTGGCCAATTATGAGAAAACGGCTACCTCAAGTCCATATAGAATTAAAAAAAAATATTTTTGACTTATCCGTATTCTTACCGGGTGAGCCTTTGAGTATCACTTGAACTTTGAACTAATTTTTTTTTTGGTATTTTCATACCGCATTTCCTAACTTTTTCACTTCACTTTACCAACTAATACTAAAACAAATAAAAACACTACAGAAGGGCACTTACCACCATTAAATATCCTACACCACTTCGCTTCACACAGTTATTCATATGAAGACTTTTCAAAATAAGAGCTTTTATTGGAAGTGGGCAGAGGTTGATCCTATCTGAACCATTTTCAAAATCGTTCGTTCTTGAGCCAAAACTCAGCCAAAACAGTGCACCAAACTTAGTCAAAATATCTTAGAAATTGCAGTCTGTAGGTTGAACACAAGAAAACAAGACGGATGAACGGACCGACAGGCAAGGCAGTGACTATGACCTGGTCGCTATAATAAAAGTTGGGTCTATTTCAAGTTCTCTTAAGTTTTGCATACATCCGCACGAACGTCATATATCCTCGTAGCGCAAGTGGTGTACGATATAAAAAGTCGGTCATGATAAGAAAAGAAAAGGAATTCCGAACAACCTAATCGAAGACAATGCGTAGGACAAAGGCTTACCATTCAGAACAATAACCTCACATATCACATAGTCTTGAAATTTTGTCGCACTTCTCGCATCGATCTCGCTCGCAGTAACATCGTCAGAGTTAAATACAATATTGATTGCTAAGATAGCGACCTTGTAATAAGCGATTACAGTATTTTGCCGCGTGCTAACCAATCCAATAGATTGTAAGTAAATTACAAAGAGCATAAGAAGGAAAAGAAAGTGCTTTTGTTGTCCACCTAGAGAAAAATTCGCTTTACTTTTAAAAAATTGCCTTCAGCTTTGTAAACATTAACTTTTCGCATTTAATCGTCATTAAATTTGGATTAAGTTAAAAGGAACTTGATTGCCGTTTTATCTTTAACTTTGTTTTAAGTTCAGTTCTTCTCTAAAGTGTAATACCTTAAGAAATATTGGCATCATATGAAGCATCAGTATATTAATGCGTGTCGATGTGTATACCACTCAACTCAGCTCAATGATGTGATAGTTTTTGAGGAGAAAATAAAATAAAAAGAAATCATGGGAAAAATAAACTAAAACGTATGCCCGCCTATACTTCTGCGTTTGTCTAGTGAAACTAGGTTCGTACCACAACTTGCAAATATTCATCGTCAACTACCACTTATGTGTCTGTCATACATCACATGGTTGTCTCGTGCCTACTTCTTTGCTTTGTACTTACGTCTTTTTTGATCCCGTTTTCAATTCACAAAGCCTCTCTATTAAAGTACAAATGACCTGTTTTCTATTCTATGCCTCTAATGCCTCTCTTAGGTTTAAATAAAAATTTAAATAAAAATGCGTATAAATTAATCACGCGCAAACAATTTCTTCCACATAGGATTTGTTTTAATTATTTTGCTTTTGTTACCTAAGCTGTGTCTGCGACTATTAATTGCTGTATACTGAGGTGTGAGCGTTGTTCTATTCCAGTTTAATTTCTATTTTAATTCCTTTTTAAATAAAAATTACTTTACTAAATTTATACTCGGAACGATTTCATGCATTTGGTATTGTTACGTAATACTTTGTGAGATGATTTCGTGTTTCTTCATAAATTTCAAAGACGCTTTCTTAGCTAACTTCGTAAAAACGGCCCACTAGCGCGGTTAATACAGTGGAACAATTCAAATGTTGCTTAACATTGAATTTACAAAGTGAATGCTTTGCCGTTTGTTGGCAGACACGTATAGACGAATGGTGAAAAGCTTGTTCGATGATTTCTTTCCAAAATTCATGAGGTGTTTTGCCAACTAATTTTATGTGGACGATATGCCAGCAATTTTGTACAGATAGTCGATGGAAATGTTGTTTCCTTTACGTCCCTCAATGTTAGTATTGATATATCTATATATATATATATATAGATATATAGATATATAGATATATATATAGATATATAGATATATATATAGATATATAGATGTATAGATATATATATAGATATATAGATGTATAGATATGATAGATATATATATATATATAGATATGATAGATATATATATATATAGATATGATAAATATATATATCTACATATACAAGGATTGGAATGTTACCTTACGCGTTAAATAACGCAAAACAAAGCGATGTCCTTACTATTATATGCAAAAACTTATTTGTAAAACAGTATTGCGTTTTGCTTTGTCTAAATCTCTTGTTCGCCATAGTGTTTCTGTTTCGAGCTAAGGTATGGCGTATGTTGGTTTTTTT
>KK502512.1:678157-710411 GCA_000688735.1 Glossina austeni
AAAAAAAAAAAAAAAAAAAAAAAAAAAAAAAAAAAAAAAAAAAAAAAAAAAAAAAAAAAAAAAAAAAAATCACATAATTCCTATTTTTGATTTTTGTTAGTCACATAATTCCTATAAAGAAAGAGGAAGAGCTAATACACTATTATAATTACTTTTCTCGAATAGTGTCTGATTTTGGCGGAATTGTAAAAAATTTCACAGGATCGGTAAGAGATTTTATTTTTATATTTATTTTTTCTTTTATTTTCTTTTTTACACATTTATTTTTTAAGGAATGTTTATGTATATCCTTGTATTTTGCTGTATTTTGACGAGTTTATTAACGCCGATAAGATGGGATGATGGGATGATTGGATGCTCAACAACCACTTACACATAAAAACACACATACGTACTTGAATTGCTCTTGTTTTCTGAATGCAATGAATTTTTAACACACTTTCCTTTTCTTCTTCTTTTTTTTTTTTATTAAGATAAATCTATCGACTTCTGAATGTAAAAGCAATCAAAAAAAAAAAATAAAAAAACAAAGAGCATATGGCGATCTCACCTTTCTTTCGCCCAAAGGATAAATGAGAGTCGTTTTTGTATCCCGTCACTGTTGGAGATTGAAAGTAGATCTACTTTGAAAATCCTAGATGTAAAAATCAGGTAGGAAGACGATATTCAGTGTTTGATGTGACTAGAAGTTTGTGGTCCATTATATACCAACCAGCGGTTTATCGATTTCATCGATTAGTGGTTGAAGAATATTAAAAAAAAAAAATGCAACACCACTCCATTTTTCCACACGTCCGTCATTCCTAAGGAAATACTTGTCATCAAAAATAAGATTTATAGTAATGTGTGCATGTAATAATCGTCTAGTTCTATTAAAACATCATTTTCATCCTGTTCGGATAGTACCTCCGAAAGTAACGAGTGAACTTCTTGTTGCTTTTCTACGCCTTCGCGCGTCTCATCCATAATTCCTTCAATTTCATTGATTTGAATTTCAACGATTGCGCCTTAAGAGCTTCATTGCCATGCTTTAAAGTGTCGACTATATTCATCTCCACTTGGGCATAATTCAATATCTCTCTTGGTAATTTTTCAAGATTTTCCAATTCTTTGTTGGTATTAATCAGGAAAGTTTCCTGAAACTTTTTCTTACGCCATAATAGCTTCGCCGGCCTAGATGGAGTAAAGAAAGCGGATTCCATTTACTAAAATATAATTCGATACTATATATAAAACGCAAGCTAACTCTTTGCGTCCACTAGCTAAACATTTTTTAGCTAATTGACGATCCTTTTCCAAACTCAATTCTATCCGCTTTTGATATCGTTTTAAGAGATCATGTTGGTGCTTCAAATAGAGAATAGCAAATATATGGCCTCCTTTTTCCTTATAGCATCGGATTTTTCACCGCTTACCTGCAATGAAAATCGGTGAAGACGTTTCTGTTTCTTTTCAAGTATTAAATGATATGGTGAAACTCAAACCTCATTTTCTTTCTGCAATTTAACTGATCGCTTATATCCAAAAACTATCGATAGAATAGCCATTGTCATCATGGTAGCCGGCTTCCGATTATCACATCTTTGTATCGATGGGTCACGCAATTGCTGACCAATTCGTCTTGCTTCGTACAAGGGTAAAAACAAAATTGAATCGATCAGTAGTTCGCGGCAAAAGGCGAAGGTTTTTACTCTTGTGATATTCATGAGGAAAATGTGCAACTAGCGATTAAGCGAATTTTGTATAAACTATTCTCGTCAATTTCATACCTGCATACTTGACATATATGTCTAACATATATATCAAATTAGTTTGAAAACAGACGTACGCTTTATCAACGTATTGTTAAAAATCAGCTTAAGTTTAAGTAGTCTAATCCTCAGTACGCAGTCTGCATTAAGAGCTCATAAGTGTAGAAAATTAAGTAAAAAGTCAATATTTAGCGCTTAGGCATATTGTTTAAGTACAAAAAAAGTCAAGCGTTTAAATACCCACCAAACGCATGAAATACTAAATAATCTTTCAAATAATTATAGTTCTAACTAAAACCAATACAAGCACAATTCAGTTGTTCAGATGACGACTTTTCAAAATAAGGCATTATACGGGAAGCGATTAAAAAGTGGATCCATCCGAATCATTTTGAACACAGTTCGTCCTTACGCCAAAACAAGCCTTTATAGCCGATTTCATCAAAGTGTCTCACAAAATATGGCCTATAGATTGGGCACAAATCATTTTTCGCTATCCAGCACACTCGATACACCTCAAGTGCTCTGCCGTTCTCTGGTATTGTCTTCGGAAATTGAATTTTAAAGAGATTTAAAATTTCTTTCTTTTAATAAGCTATCATTTTATATAACATCTGTACAGTTCACGAAACTTTAAAACCCTTGTAAAAGACAAATAGAAAATCACGAGGTAATATTGTGTGCTAAATACCGATTGATATTAAAACAAAAACACCTATGCATTGAAGCATTTATCATAATCTGCTAAGAAAAAAGAACTAATTATTGGCTGCAATAAAGAAACGCTAGACTAAAACCAAGACTAGACCTAGCAGTAAAGCCTTGCTCAGGTTTTTCTCTGCTTACTCGTTTACTAACATAGCTTAAACTAAAGCATTAATGAAAGACCGCTGCGAGGAAGAGTAAATTTCGTTTTCTGTACTCTTTGTTCCTATTGTTGTTTCCTATCTTTAGTTACGAGATGCAAGTCAATGCAAGTGTAAAAGCGGGATCAGATTTTGTATCTGGCAAAGCACTAGTGGCATCGCATTTGTAATGGAAGATGTCACATAGAAATCTGTGCTTTGAGCATGCACTACATAGATCTGAAATATTTTTCCAAAAAGCCCCGTTTATATTATAAAACAGTGTAGCATAAATGTTTGAAATTAATTATATTTCGTAGTAGAATGTCAACTTCAAGACAACAACTATTGGTTTAGCATTTCATAGCAAGAAGAAGTCACTTGAAAAGATAATTTAGTTATGATTATGTAATAAGCTAATTACGTGACCGTCACGCATTAAATGCGAGGGTAATTGTCATCGAGGGTAAGTTGCCAAATAAAAAAATTCGCTTTTTTCTCTTTCTATCTCTCTCTCTCTCTCATTCTCTTTTGTGCTCCTTCTTTTTCTTTCTCTTTGAGAAATATCAGCGTAACTGCCAACAAATTAAAATCTTTATTCTTTTCTTTTTTGAAATTGTTATAGGTATTGCGGTTAACCAAAAATTTAAGCAAGTAAACAACATTTTTGATACTTATTATCACATAATTTCAAATTTTTGGTGCTTATTCTCACATAAGGCAAATTTTTTATGCTTATTTTCACATAATTCCTAATAGATAATAATAGAAATATGTTAATGTATTTGTACCCTACATTCAAATTTTTTTCTTTAGATTGAAGAAGTCCGCCCGCAAAATTAAGTCCAACTCTTCGCCCATCGCCTCGTCGTAATGTAAGATTCGCTGCATGCCAAAGGTAGGTTTGCATTTATCCTTAATTATTCTTATATAAAATTTATTCACTTACTTCTATTTCATTTTAGTTTAAAAAACAAGCACAATACATACTACATTACACAATTTATCATCTGCAGGTTATTTCATTTGCGCTTATAATGGGGCCTTTTGCCCGTCAGCAGCAAACGGATAATTGCAGGTAAAACACGATTTTTATTCACAAAATGGTTGAAGCATGTTTTTCTATAGCATAAATGGAATAACTTAACCTCCCCATGTGATGAATGCAAATACAGATTGCGTGCATTGAACGACATACCAAAAAAAAAAAAAGAAGAAATTTTAAATTTACAGCAAGCATTTGTTACTTGCGCTTAAGACAATATATTGAAAAGAACACTTAACACTTAAAATAAAGTGCAGAAGCAAGCGTTCTTGCCCTGAACACCTACCAAACATACTAAAGGAAAGATGAAAACAGATTTCAGATGACACCTTAGCGATGAGTTTACCATGAGCCTCTTTATTATTTTTAGAATGGTTTTACCGTTAGCCTTAGTTCTTTACCAGTCAAAGGATCGATTGAAAATTAGGGCACTTACAATATTCAAAGTAGCATCGATAACCTGAAGTCATGTTAATGTAATCCATTTTTCTCATAAGAAATTTGTGTGAAATAGTGCTCAGTGTCTTCTTTTTTTAGCCTAAGAATGTATTTCATTAGTCTAAAATTATAATAATAGTAATAAAAATAATATATTTAAGAAAAAAGAAATCATGTCTTATCGCTAAGTAGAATATGTCTAAAGAAAATATGTAAAGTGGCATATGTTCTTTAATCAGAAGCCCATTGAGTACTGAGATCACATTTTTAAAAATGAAATGAATGAATGATGAATGCAATAATGAAAAATTTTAGGGATTTTTCACTTAAAGTTAAAGAAAATATTATAATGAAAAACTTACATGATTTTGCCAAACCACTTCATTCTTCCGTCAATGGCTCTCACTCTCTTTCAAAATCTCTAATATCAGCAAAGGTAATGGATTTCCTCTCAAAATATTTTCCGCTTAATTTTAAATTATCTACTTTAACGCAGCCGTTTTCATATGACACACACTCTGTCATTTATTATTATTATTATTACTAACTTAGCTGGAATAAAAATTGTAAGAGTCAAGTCTTAAAGCACTAGCATCTAAGGCTAGCGGCGTCATTGAAAACTCAACCGCACTTGAAATTTGAACCTACCACTTACCATTGCCAGCGGCACCTGCAAAAAAAAAAATAAATAAATAAAATATACATAGATAACAAGGACGTAGCATGACGTATAGATGTTGCCGCTATGTTCGAATCCTTACCATTTTTAGATAGTACCAATCTACAAATGAAATGTTTTAAGATTTCATGACAATTCGGCCGTTAGTTTACAAGTTACAGTTATTTTAGTGGTAAATATATATTCAACTTAGCCAAGGTATATATATATATATATATACATATAGTTAGACATATAGTTATATATACATCCAAGGGTAAGGACGGAAGATATGGAGGTATGAATTTTTCACTGTAGTGATGATTCTGTATTCCGTTAGACCAATACTTTATTCTGTCTTTCGGAATCCTCAGTGTCGTTAATATGTGCCATAATATTGGTACAAATTTCGGCCCAATGTTCTCATATCACTAACTCTGCCTTCCGCAAATAGTCTACTTATATACATTTTTACAAGCACATTACGATCACCTCAACTTCATGGTTTCATTTTTAATCCGTTAACCTGCTTTTCTGCTAATCGTTTTTCTCGGCCGGCAGCTGTGTGACACGCCGCGAATATGCACTAAGGAATTTATTACTTACGAGAATCAATTAGTTAAAGTTAACTGGATTTGGGACTCCAGTAGAAATATATTTAAGTAAAGACTTTACCCCCGTAATATGCTTCAATTTCGCAAAACAAAGTTTCTACGAGACGAAACTCAGGTAAGAAAGGAAAAGAAAACCTTCGCGAGAGATTGAAAATTTCAATTGAATTCATTGCATAATCGTCAGCTTGTACAAAAATCGTTCTTAAACGCAGGGTAAAATACGCTCAAGAACGTCACGTGCCCGTAAGCCTTTTTCCCAGACTAGATTATAATGTTTTGGGAGAAAAGTTCGACTAATGGAAGGAATACAGTAACAACAAAGACGAATTCTTATTATACCCACCACTGTAAGATTGGTGTACACTCATTTTGTTTTGTCCATAATGTATGTAACACCCGAAGGGAAAGCTTGAAAGACTCTGTAAAGATTATATATTCTTGATCAGCGTGAAATTCTGAGTTGATTCAGCCATGTCTGTCCATCTGAGTGGCTGTCTCTGCCTGTGTGATGTTTGTTGTTGGCATTCTCCCGGTCGCAAAAATGAAGACATCGTCTTCAAATTTGGGGGAGGCATTGGAAGTCTTTGTACGTGTGTCTTTCTTTTTTTTTAGCATAATTTGGAAAAGCTTACGGAATGAGTAAAAAAGTCATGATAAGCCGTTTGTCGAAATAAAATGAAGACTGCCTAAGGTCATTGAAACCTATGACAGAAAGATACATCTTTCTTACTGCTTCACTTATTTCTATCACATACTTATTTCTACTCTGTAATGACTGCGTATTTACAAAAAATAGACAAAAAAAACAAAGCAAACTTTCAAAAAGCTACGGAGCAACTTACATAATATATTGCATAGAAGAATTATGATATAAATAATCGAAAGTTATTGTAAAATAGATGGCAAAAATTGAAGCCGCAACTAATGTAAGAAAAAAAAGCATAAATTAATGTTGTGGTTTGCTGCGTATCTCCTGAGCAAAAAGTATAAGAGTACAAGCAGGATACAAGAGAAAAAGAAAGAAAGCGAGAGCGAGAGAGAGAGAGAGAGAGAGAGGGAGAAACGGAATGCGATTAAAAAAGGGGGTGGCATGCAGACGGTTAGTTTGAATAAATCCACTTTTCCTCGCCTAGTACGAAAGGAAAGGAAATGTTTATTTAAATTTTTTAAACATTTTAAAGTTTAATTTACGTTTACGGTCAACACTAGTTCAGCGCTCTTTTTAATTGCGAAAGCAAGGCGGAACCTGCAAGGAGCAAAATGGTTTTGAACTAATTTCATTGCAGTAAATATGCCAAGCAGTGAGTGAACCTTTGTTTGAAAAGCTTGATAAAGCTTTTGCGCTTGACGCAGCTGAATGAAATACAAAAACTAATATTTGTACTAAGAAGAGAAAGGCAGTGCATTGTGGTGAATTTTTAGTATAAGAGTATAGGAGCGTAGGAGAAAAGGAATTGTGTTATAAATTAATAGTGGGAATAATTTTAATTTAAGTTTACATTTAGCTCTAAGAATTTAGTTACACATCTATATGATATGTTAATGTATGAATTAATGTAAGTGGCATTGTAAAGCTTTTGTTATAGGCAAAGCTTAAAACTTAATTTTATGAACATTTCAGAGGAAGAAAAGCAATAAATTAACTCAAGGCTTTTTACTAATCGAGATTTCTGAATAAGAATCAGTTGATTCATTGAAATGATACGAAAAATAGTTAAATGATTTCACACAAAAAAAAAAATTCACATTTTGTAAATTTTCTTTAAAAAATTTTGTTCTTAAGGAATTTGAAAAGTTATTGGACAATAACATGGACCAAACTAGTTTGTACACCTAATAAACTGTTGTTTGTTTTAGTTTTCGTTTGTTTTCTTCAGCGCAATAAAATTTTGTGAAATTTTATTTTTGTTTTTTTTTTTTTTCTGATACACTCAGTAAATGTTTCTTTTAAATATTATTTATTTAATTATCTTTTCTTATTAGATATTTCATCTACAATCTATTCAAAGAGACACTAGGTGAGTGTCATTTAGTAACGAAAACAATGGAAATAGTTAATAATCGTTTATGCAGATTTCTTAAGGAAATAATGAATAATACGTCGAATATTTTTTTGAAGAAAATCTTATTGAAACAAATAAAAACACTCTTAAATATCCTACATCATGCCGCAGTTATAAATGTAACGACTTTTCAAAATAAGATATTGCACTGTTGATGGATGTTGAAAAACTGGACCGATCCGAACCATTTTCAACAGCGTTCATCTTTGAGCCAAAACATGCCCCCTGTGCCAAATTTCATCAAAATATCTCCAAAAATATCATCTGTCGATTGAACATACCAAGGAGGACCGACGACCAGACACAGTTAAATCAAATCAGCAAATGATTATAATCGGGGTAATAAAAGGTGGCTCTATCTGAAATCTTTGTGGAGCTTGCATACATCCACACAAACTTAATACAACCTTGTACCGTTGTATATCAAAAATATAGGGAGGTTTTATTTATGTGCACGATTTTTGAAAACATTGAAAAACAAGTGAACGCACGCATTCGTTAGTTTATTAATTATGAATTATTTGCAGTCATAAACATGTAAACATAAAGCTTATTATTGTTTATAAAGGCATGAGCAAATATATTGTAGGATAATTGAAAGCTTCAATAATGCATTGAATAAATTTTCAATATCATTCGCTAAATAAAACATTGTTGAGAAGCATAAATAATCGAAAATCAATTATTGACTAATTTGAAAAATGTTGAAAAATTTATGTTTAAAAGAATCAAATCTCAGTAAATCGAAGCAAATAATAAAATTCAATCAATATTCGATGATGTTTTCATGGCACGTTGTAAATACTGACAAATTATATCTGCAATGCATTTGCATAAGTACGGTGGAGCAATACGTTCCTCGCGATCAAAATGTACCGGAAATGTGACAAACGAGTTATAAGCTAAAGTACTGAATAATTTATTCATTTATTTATTTTTAACAATGAACTTACAGTCAAAATTAGAAAGTAAAGAAAAGGGGAAGCTTTTGTCAGAAGACTCTGCCCGTCTTACAAGTTAAATATTAAAAGTTAAATGTATAGGAAGTAATAAAAATAATTTAGTTTTCTTTTAATTATTACAATAGGAAGGAATAGATTATTTGCGACAACTGTGTGATTCGATATGCTATGAAATATAATGTTAACGATAAACATGACATTTGAATGGCGCAAGGAAAACGAAACGAAATTTCAAAAGATCCAACTAATAGAAAATTAGACGACAATTTTTGCACGCATGGTATATGGATTAATAATTCCTGAGACTGGCGCAGATATGTCGTCTCGCACAAAAAATCCCTTCTATTCCCAAATTTCGTCTCCTTTGGATTATTTGTTTACGAGTCTTTAATGGTAAAAACTTTCTTACTTTCAGAATAATGGGAAACTGCGGATTTGTTATATTGATTAAATATAGCTTTCACACCCAACATTAGTTTGACAAATGTTATGGTAACCCCCCTCCCCTAATTTTAAATGAAGTTGTATGGACGTCAATGATATTTCATGCAGCGAAAGCCTAAAAATCATATCAAAATGAAATATTGACAGATCTCGTTATTTATCGTGCAGCTTCTTAACTATATTTAATTTGAAAATTCGAATTAGTCGATTGCTGCCTAATTAACACATTCCTGATACTTTACGATCCTTATCACAATGAAAGCAACAAGGGCGTAATATTCAGCAAATTAAAAATAGTTTCATTGGTTTTGGGTTTAAATTGATAGAGACGAGCAAAAGTCCATATCGCTTAGAATTGAATGCACATCACATGCCGTGCATTCGTACCAGCACAGATGAACAAACATGTAGGTTTGTAACATTTTAGTATTTAATACAAATTTACCGGAAATATGATGACGGCGACGTTGACGGTGACGAAATGCCAAACTCTAAGCCTTACCACCTTCTTTCCGTTGCCGTTACCCTAGCTGTTTGATTAATTGCGTTTTGTTCGATGCCGGTAATAATGTGCATTTTTCAACCTTTTAACTGCTCCCGAAATATTTAACAGTTTGATTGAATCAACTTAGGCAAAAGTATTTTACAATGATTTTACCAGGAAAAGCTGATAAACATTTAATGACTTTGGTCAATGTTATCATTCAAAGTGAAAATTGAAACCGTATGGTCGTAACCAGTTAATTTAGTAATCTGTTATTCAGCTCAGTGGCCACAAACTATATTTCCCATGGGGACAAATGAGTTTTCTAACTTCTTTTCGCCTTTCTATAAGATATTCTTTTCATCATTTTATAAAAATCGTAAACGAGTAAATTGTAATGTGGTACAGTTGTAGGATGTGATAAGTAAATGAAGCCGCTTGATAATTTATCTTAGAGATCAAATTGTGCAATAATCACTATTTGGTGTGGCATGAGTAAACACTTGCCATCTTGTATCATACGCCTAAGACGCGCGTGTCATAATATCCTTATCGCGTATATAACGTAACACAACAACATGAAGAAATATATCAACTTTTTTTCCTTTCTATACACAGATCTATTGAATATGTCGTTTCGTTTGCAAAACCAGATTCTGTGTCGATTTAGCCCTGTCCCTCCGTCCAGCCGATTGTCATCTAAATAGCCTGTGTCTAAAGTTACATCGTCGTCAGTTTGTCGCCTGTCTGTTGTCTATCTCTGTGTCTTTCTGTCTATAACATGTATGTGTTTTATTTACTTCTCATTGAAATACTTTCAATATCTTACTCCGTTTGATACCGAAATTTCTCCAGAATACAAAAATGTTTTTTTTTCTCATTTATTTTTATCGAATTGTGGTACATCAACAGCTATAGAATGTACAGGAGCCCCTTCCATAAAGTTGTCGGAATATAATTCGTGCATTCAAATCTTCAAATATTATTTAAAATTGTCTTTGTTTTACCATAAAGATGATAAAGTAAAAAAAAAAAAATGTTTGCATGCCGGTCTTGACCCATGATTCACAAAAATAATCTTCTTGTCATAGATTTTATTATTCTTCATCTACTTTGTCGCAAAAGCGTGCAAAAGCATAAACTTTGTTGACATATGAAGGCGTACTTTTCATCGCAGCGCTTAAATAGAATAGAATCGAAAAAGCAAATCTATGTGCTGCAAATAAATGGCATTTCAAATGCTGAAATGAACAAACTTTTATCGTAAATATTTAAAATTAAGCTTTTTTCCCGTATAAAGCTTTAATTTTCATACGAGCGATTACGTTGGAGAGTGTTCAATAAGTTGGTGCGTCAGATCTAAATTCTTCACATCAATTTAATATAGGACAATACTTCTATTTAGCAATCTTGTTCGAAAAATTTTATTAAAAATAAGGCATTTTTTGGCGAGCGGTCATAAAAGCAGCGCTATTCAATTCATGTTTAACGGGGTTTGTTATTCATACGAATCAGCTTCGTCAAGTTCTTTTAGAAATTGGCGAACTAAACGTGGACAAATATCAGACAGAGACAGGGACAGACCGATAAGAAAATGATTCTGAATCGATTGACATAATAATAAGAGGTTGACTCATCGTAAGCCTATCTGGGTGTTACATGCATGCCTACAAACTTTATATACCTTTGTAAGCGATGTAGATTATAAAAATTAAACACATTCGTGTTAGCAACTAACTGGCTTTAAAATGGTGAGTTCATTGCCTGTCAATGCTCCACTTTGTCGCATAAATATTCTGCCTATTCTGTCCAACATTCCATTCCTCTAAATACTTCTTCCTCCGAAAATTTGCTTCCGGGGTCTCTTCGCCCAATAAGTTATTTGCTCAAACGATTGTCTATCCACCTATCAAATTTATGCGTATGTGTTCGTCTTTCCATCTGTCCATTAACTCCTTCGGTCTAGTCTGCTTATTATAGGATATAAGTTAAAATATTTACGCCTAACTTTCAATTCTCATTCAGTTCTCAGTTCTATTTAAAAATGTTTGTCACAAGTTTACTTTTATTATTTTTGCGTCTATAAGAATTTTAAAAAATCATGTGAAAAATAAAATATTCAACTGTTCTTTCATAATAATCCTAAATGAAAGGTATCTAAGATTCGTGGTCAAATTTGCTCAAACGATTGTCTATATTTTCAAACATCCACCTATCAAATTTATGCATATGTATTCGTCTTTCCATCTGTCCATTAACTCCTTCGGTCTAGTCTGCTTATTATAGGATATAAGTTAAAATATTTACGCCTAACTTTCAATTCTCATTCAGTTCTCAGTTCTATTTAAAAATGTTTGTCACAAGTTTACTTTTATTATTTTTGCGTCTATAAGAATTTTAAAAAATCATGAGAAATAAAATATTCAACTGTTCTTTCATAATAAACCTAAATGATGGGTATCTAAGATTCGTGTTAAGCCAATTAAAATTGATTTTTTTTCATTCAACTTACATTAAAGTTGATTATGAGAACTTATTTTTCATGTGAAAAGAACAAAAAAATAAATTAAGGAAAGAAGCAAACGTTAGTTTAAGCTCTAAAAATTTCGCTTTATGTATATTTCATATAATTAACCACTCGCCTTCGACTGATGTACTAAAAACAGCGAGGCGTCCAAACTCACACGTATAAGGTGTTAAAGCAGTTGCAGAGAGAGGTACGCAATTGTAGAGGTACGTAATTGTTTTAATGCTGGCGCGTAAAAGACATTGCATGTCCATTAATGCTTGAAATTACTTCTTAAAATTTTCTTGCTCATGCTATTACGTGCAAATGTCAAATGTTCAAAGCGCATACATACAAAAAACAACTTTCAAAATTGGCTCCGGACTAAGGGAGGAATAAGAAAAAGAAGAAATAAGAAATAAGAAATAACTATTTCCTTTTCTCTTTTGTTTACCCTTATACTATGACACACAAGTAAACATGTACCTGCTGACAAATGGCATTACACAACGTACCACATCTATCATCGGAGATTTACTAGCACTCTGGTCCCATCTTTGTATGTATGTTGCTTAAACAACCCCACGTACAAAACTTACGCATATATATCAGTTACTTATTTAAACTTTTGGTTAGTTATAAACCAAAGTAGAAAAACTAGTTGCTTATTATTATTTTATTATATAATAGAATGAGCAATAAAACGAAAAAGTTGGAGAGCGACTTTCACACAAAACTTTATCATCTAAGTAACGCACAACAAACACAAACGTTGTTGCGGATTTATTAAACAAAGTATTCCTTTATGACTCAAGTATCTTATGAACCTGGTAACAAATATAAATCCAACAGTTTATATCTTAACACAAACTCCAAATGTCCACCTAGGCTGAATTATAACCACTTTCGGTCTCTCTGTCTCTCGGTTTTCAGCATAGAAGCATAAAGATCGGTACATAGCTTCCTAACCCGTGCGGAAAGTTGGAGTAGCAGTCACAGAATGCCTGTCTGCTGGATAAAGAAGAAGTTGAAGAAGTATCGTGGTAGGTACGGTTACCATCAACCGCTGAGACACTAAATGATTAGAGTTTTTAGATAGAACTCGTCTTGAGCAGAGAGCTTAGACCATACAAAGATTCTCACATCTGGTACTCCAGCTTAATCTCTAAACTGTCAGTTCTGTAATTTTGCCTTACAAATTGATGGGTGCAAGTTGTCGCTGACATATAACACATAAACCAATGGATTTCATCCGATTATGGACGACAGGTGCAGATGTTAAATTCCAAAGGTTTTCTGTACCACCTGTGAAAGAGTTTTTCTTTCTTATACTAACTACAACGTCCGGGCTACCTATGAGCCTAAGAATTCTGCGGGGGGTTTCTTAAGGGGCTATTGACAAAGTAAAGGTGTTAGGTGTGAAAAAATTCAACTTCAGTTCTTTTGGAGAAGAGCTACTGAGCATTTTGATGCCCGACTGCTATTTGCCTTTATATTGATGTGGCAAATAAAAGTCAGTCTAAGAATTTCTTAAAATAGGATTCAATTCGCATGTTTTCGTCCCTGTCCTATCCCACAGACCATTTGATAATTACGCAGATTAGGAGACCACATTACTACGAACCATACCCGAGTATTATTTATGAGTCTACAGATTTCCTCTGTCGATTGACCTTTTTTTTTAAATGCCAGAGATCTCGACTAATGCGAGATTGAAACCAACCAGGAGGATGCTACAGTTACAAAAGCATGCAGTCTGGCCGAATAAAAGTTCGCTCTTAATAAAAATATTTAATAAAATAAAAATATTTTCTATTAATTTGTTTTTTTTACATTTTCCTTGTTACTACTTTAATATTGTTCGCATTATTAACTCTTCTCAATTATAATTAATAATATTATGTTATTTAATTAACGCTATATTCCCAGCGGAGACCTTTTCTATAGGAAAAGTTTCCACATTATTAATTAACATAATTAAAAAGTTTTCATGCTTTCAGGTTCATTTGATATTTTATTTCGTCCTTTTTGTCTTCTTCTTTTTGCATGCAATCAATAAACAATAAACAAGCAGAGCGAATATGTCCAAATATGCAATAATATCAACAACACGCAATATATACAAATTCTTGCTCCCCTTTTTTATTATCGATTATACACAATTTAACTGATTGATTAATTAAGCGTCAGTAAACGAACGGCAACAGTATGCGGTTTAGTTGTTGCACAGCATGGGAACTTTTTAATATGCATTTAGCGAAAGTAATTGATGTTATTACACGGAAAATGCAAATGTATGGACGTATGGATACTCGCGTTCCTGCCTGCTTGCTTAACTGTTTGCGAAGAGTTTTTAATTAAAAAGTAAGCCTGAGATTAACAACAAGAATAATAAATAATTAATAAGTTTTGTATAAATAATTAAATTTATTGCATATATTTTGCAATAAAATTTAAAAAATTTTAAATAAGATTTCGTAAATTAAAAGTTGTTTTGAAAAGCATTTTATCCGCCTGAGTGACCGAGTAAATAAAGGAGCTCGGCTAACAAGGCAACAGTCGTAAATTCAAATGTCAAGTGCGGTAGAGTTAATGGCCTTAGATGCTATTCCTTTACCATTTTGGTCTTAAAATTTATTCTTCCTGCTAAATTAATCGTGATAATAATAATAATAATAATAAACCAAAAAATATTTCAAACTATTAGCGCAGAATTGGTGTCTTTCAGGCTCTTAAACCCCATTTTAGGCTCACGTCTTTTTTCTGTTCGTGAGGAGTGTGAGGCCAGGCTAACTTAACTTCAAAACAAAATTAGTTTATCAAGATTTTACAAGGTTGCCATTATCCATAATGCGAACGACGGAAGGAGGGCAATCTCTCAAATCTGGCAAAATCAGCGCTGGAAACTGTTGATAGCCAAAGTCGCATCCGACATCCGAGCCAGGCAGGTCAGGCAGTCAACGAATACGAATGTGGCGTTTGTATCAATTAGTCCCTGAAATATAAATTTTTGGTAAACTCAAGCAGTGAAAGAAGCGGAAGAAAGCGGTCAAAGCCACATGCAAAAAACTCACTTTGGAAAAAAATGTAATGTAAATGCAATGTATTCCAATAATTACAGGGGGCGCATTAAATAATATTTTTCTATCCATTTAGCAGTTCATGTAACGCATAATATTCCCTATTCCCTATGCCTTCTCTATTCATTGTGGATAAATTAAATTAAAACCGCATTTTAAAGTTCACCCAAAAAGAAAAGTGTACATAAAATACTGGATTATATTGAAAATGCTCCAACATTTCGATGTCAAAGGTGCACCTCGCAGTCAGTGAAAAGTCGATGAAATTTTGCAACTAGTGGAACAAGATCGTCACGTGAGCCGTCAGGAAATAGCGAAGACGCTACATCACAGTTTGGGATCATTGGAAAAAATCATGCTACGAAAAGAAGCTCGAAGCCGCGAAAACAATCCCGGAGACTTTCCAATATGATCCACTATATATAAATCCGTGCGTTTTTAAGCGATTTTTTGAAAGAATTCTGTGCCACGATAAGCTCGAGCTGACATATGGCCGCTCGTAATAAACTGCACTGTTCCGATCCCACCATATGCACAGCAAAACTTTGTGGCCATGAATATGCCTGTTCGGTGTCGATGTGGACGCCTCTCCTGGACTAACGTATGAGCTTTTGCTCACACGATTTTTTAAAGTCGTGGAAGATATTCTTAAACTTTCCATATCTCGTATGTGTTTACCTACGGCGTAAAAAAAGAGTTGGGTTTTGAATCTCGTCAGCAATTTCGACAAACATCTACTGTCACGATGAAACTTGATCAGTAAAAACTACGAGATTTTTCCAGCGACTCCCGTTGGTGAGATGCAAAGAATGTGTGAACAGAACCATTATACCGTACACTACTTGTGGTACAAGAGTATATTACGCTTTTACAGTTTGAGGGGAAGTTAGGAAAGACTCACTTTTCATAACACCGATCGATTCAGAATAATTTTCTAAAGCTTTTCAAGCTTTTCAAGCTTTTATGCTTGTGCGTCTGTCTATCTGTCTGTCTTTTCATTTCGTGTTCAATCCACGGGCATATTATGACAAAATATCGACGTGTTTTCGCCCAAGTATGAATGCTGTTGAGAGTGGTTCTATCCGAACACTAGTTGTTTTCCAATTATTATACAAATTATATGAGACTTAACCTTGGAATTTAAAGATTGAATGAAAATTTGTCATTGTTAAGTGATGACATGCTGTTACTTGAAAGTTGTTGAAATCTGATCAATATCAAAGTCGAACTACACTCCACTCTAGAGCGGAATAAGTTAAATGATAAATTATGGGCATTCAAAGGGATCATTGCAATGGTTGGCGAAATGATGGGATTGTGCCAGCAAAGATGAAGAAATACCACAAAATAATATTAGATGGCCATCTGCTGCTAGTGCACGAGCTGGTAAATATTATAGACCGTTAAGAAGACGCTGTATTGATCGGAAATGAGAGGAGAAAGACAGGCGTAATGTAGCTATCGCGCCATAGAAGACCCCGTTCTGTGATTGATTTGCTAATTTGATCAATATTTCGAGAGTGGCGACGGTTGTCGTCTATAAAACTTAATTTCAAATTTATCGAACGTCGCTAGGAAGGGAGATTTCGTTCAGGAATGAACACATTTCCTTTACGCTTGTTTTCTTTAGCATGTCTTCCACAGGTCTTATGTCTTACACATGTGACATTGTTAAAGTATAGCACAAAACTCAAATGTTTATAACGCAGAAAAATACACATTCGAGATCGCATTAGACATCAACATTTTTGATGAGTCGCTCTGTATGCATATTGCTTGAAGTCAGGATGGCCGACTCTAAATTTACTTTAAAAAACCAAATTCTCTCTCAAATTTTTTGTTCTCACATATGTCAACTCTAAATGATGTACAAATTCTCAGTTTTGTTTTGCTAAAAATCTCATAAGCTAATCTATATTTGTGACGAAAAGTTATTTGTTGAAATTCCGGTATACCTTACTTTCTCCCAACGATTACATTTAGATTACATTTAGTGAACATTCAGTAAACAACATATATGCGTACAGTATCACAGTCATAACTTACGCGTTTCAAAAATAACTCCTGGTGTTAACACATTCGCACGATGTTGATAAAAATCATTCTACACTGAAATTTTCCGCCTAGAAATATGCAATGGTTGGCGCTTGGGACAGTACGATACATGTACAGAGTACAGTACAGTGCAGTATATAACATTTTGAAAGATTTGTTTACAGCATTTTTTTACTTTATATTTACACCCATTACCGAAGGGAGGGAGGCATATTCATTTGTCAAAATGTTGGCAACGCCCAGAAGGAATCTTGAGAGACCCCAAATCCCAAATCCAGTTCATGCTAACTAATTGATTTTTCGAAAGTAATAAATTCCCTAGAGAAGGAAAACCCAAGCGCACATTCGCGGCGCTTCATGCAGCTGCGCGTCCACGAAAAAGATTAGCGAAAAAGCAGAAAGTCAGAGACCCAGGCGCACATTCGCGACGCAAGGAAAACGACTAGCGGGTTAACGGATTAAAAATGAAGCCATGAAGTTAGGTAATAGTAACATGCTTGTAAAAATGTATATAAATAGACTATCTGCGGAAGGCAGAGTTAGTCGTACGAGAACATTTGAGTCAAAAAAGAATATTAGAGTTGAGAAGTCAAGAGTATTGCCAAAGTGAAATACAAATAACCCTACCCTTAAAGAATAGATTGTAAACAAAAAAACTTGAAGTTAAAAGAATTTTGAAGTGTATTTCTCTTAAAAAGAATATCCACGATCTAGTAGTACGAGTCCTATCTTAGAAAAGCGAAGTCGTAACAATATTCTTGATCAGCGACACTTTCTGAATCGATTTAAGCATGTCCCTTTGTCCGTTTATACAATAGGCGTTGTAAAAATTTCATTAGGCGTAGAAATGAAACCAACGGCTTCAAATTTGACAGCAACATTGGGAGCTATTGCATGCAGATTGGTGTCGAAAATATGCGGTCAAAGCATACGCCTACAGTACTAAGTAAACTGAGGACACGTCCATTTTTCGAAAGAAAAAAGAATTTTCTACTGCATACTCACAAACTACAGCAAATAAATCTACGAAAATTTGAACCTATATTCTGCGAGCGATGCTATAGTACTTCTACGAAAATGGTAAAAATCGTCTAAATCAAATTTCTCAAATCCTTATATATAATACTTATGGAAATGTGACTGAGACAATTTGACTTTACCGTACAATATCGTACCATAACTGAGCTTCAAACACGCTCGAGAGCAAAAAAATCGAAGCCCCAGATACACTTTCATTTCGAACCTAAACATTTTATAAATTAAATTTAGATCGCAAACGTAACTAAACATAATTAAACTAAAATACACGCGGTTAGCTTGTGAAAAAGACATAATGCTTGCTCTTGACATTCCAAATACCTACAGTAGCAATGAAGAAATATCCAAAATCACTTCTTACAGATAGAGCCGCTTTCGCGATTTTGAAGAAGAATAAAAGGATAATAAAACAATAAATTTGGAAAAAAAAAAGTTATTAATATTAAGCATCTCCCTTAGCCGAAATAACAGCTTCCACTCGAGTTTTCATCGAATAAATAAATTTTTTTTACAAAATCCTGCGGTATTCTATACAATTTTACTTAAGGTACAGTGCAAAGCTCTCCGTAGTTGTACTCCTTTTTTGAGCTCGTCCCATAGGTGTCCGTAACACGCACATCAACCTCCCCCAAGTACTAGCGCGTTAACGGTAAACCCGGAAGAACCACTACATATTCTTCCAGAATCTCTTCAATGTAGCATCGGAAAGTCAATCCGCTTGATCGACAGTCGCCATTGAGCCCTGTGATGAACACAAATTTTCGCTTCCAGTGCCTTGCTTCGCCAAAACATGCACGCACTACCACCATACTAACCACTTCTAGAGACGCACGATTGTGAAAAATGCTCATCAAAACTGCGGTACTCTTCCCCGTCCGTCGTTATGGTTCTGCGCTCGTCAGATAACTACCTTCCATGGATCCATAGTCCAATTCACACGTTTTTAAGCGAACTGAAAGCATGCCTGTCGTTGGGCTGGGGTCAATTTCGGACAAGTTTCTGATCTCTTCACTGCCATATCTTCTCGGATAGCCTTCTTCCGAGCTGCTCCCCGAATTGAACTACATTCAACGGGCGATTTCGTAGTGATGTTGTGACAACTAAACGGTCATCACGCTGTTTTGTAACACGTTTTCAGCCACTTCCGCGTCGCCAAGTTTAGCCACCGGGCTCTTGATATCGCTGAAATACGCATCGAGCACCATATCGGCTTAAATTTAACTGTCGCGCGACTTGACTTTGGTTCTACCCATCTTCAATTGGGGGTATCACTTGGAACGCTGCTTCCCGTACGATATCCATTTATCAGTTCCGAATAGCCTCATATTCGACAAAGAAACTTTCACACTGCGAGTTGGTATGCAAATGATATCAACGCTACCTGAAACGGCGGTTTTCGATATTTCTGGAACACCAAATTCTCAGATTCTTTCGCGTTTGTTCCTCAGTTCAAGATCAAAATTTATTGCGAATGATTTATTTACTCATAAGAAGTTAAAAGCAAAAATTTAATATTTATTTAGTAGAGCTGCCGTAGTCTTCAAAGATTGTAATTTAGTTCCTGCTTAAGTATGTCGCCTGTATTTTTACGTCTTGGGTTTAAAAGTCATGTTGTAGTTAAACTGGAGCTACTACTGCTTAAGCCCGCATAAGCCGGATGTATGCTTCGGTAAAAGTTTCTAATACTTCATTTTTCCAAATATTCGTTGAAACCGAATATGGTTTTCATTTATTTTACCTTGAACTATAAAATTTTTCTGAGAAACTTTAAGAACAACTTTACGAAAAATTTTTATGAAATCATAATAAGAAGAAACCTCAACTGCCAAAGTTACACACATTTACTTAAGAATATTTTTGCACTTAGTATATATATCTACTTATGCATCCTTATGCACAAATCTGTAAAAATGCAAATACGTATTTATATGTACGCACATATATAAAATAAAAACTAGTTTTCATTTTTGAAACGCAAGTAAGCAAACACATCTAATTTTTTTGCAGCACAGACGACGAAAGGGAAGAAATCCTATCAACAGTACAGCATTACATTGTATTTGGGTCGGAACTTGAGTGCCCGCCATTTGAATTAAAGACAAAGTTGAAAGTATACAAAAGGCGGCTCTTTATAATTGCCGACAGCGAGGAAATTCGATCGAGTAAACCTGATAACTGTTGTTCACCGGTTCGCTGTGACGAACGCATTTTTCTTACAATTACATTCCAGGTCCGAGCGAGTTTGCTTGATATCGATAGTTATGACCACCACTGAAGACTGAGGATATATTCACTCTGTGGCAGCGTTTGCAACACGAAAGTTTCTGCAAAAGGAATAAATATATCCTGGAGCAGTATTAAACTCGGAACCGACGTAGATATGTCCACCTAGCCGCCTGTCCGTCCGCCCATCTCTCTGTGGGAAACTTAGGATGTTAGCTTCAAATTTTGACAGCATGCTGGCATTGAAAGTGGCCCAAATAGGTTTAAAAAAACACCCACTATACAAAATGAACTGAGAATGTCGACGATAAAAACCCTCTTTTACGTTCTACGAAGGATCTTAGAGAGTACAAACCATCGGCTATGCCCACTTCATATTATCAAGTGTTGACGAATTTTTTTTTTCAAATTTTTAAAACCGTTTTTACAACAAAGGCAAGAGTATAAACGATTCGGTGTAGATTTCCTTACTTGTTTCTTATTAATATCATAGCCAAAAAACTGTACTTCTCTACCGCTTCGTAACACTTTGTGCCACTTGAATATTTGCGTGAGGATCGTGTTTATCCTTAGCTCACACACTTTTCATTTAAAAATAAATACAAAAACGGTGAACCTTTAGTTTTACTTCTACGGCTTTTTAATATTTTCATCTGTCTAACTTTAGACAGTAGCTTAAACTTGCAGTTCACCACCGCCTGCATTTTCATTTAGCGAAAACAAAGTGTTTATATAATGTAAACAAGTAAAATATATATAATTTTGGGTACTGGACGATTTTAACTTAACCTACGTTGGTAATAAAGTCTACGCCTGTTTTACCTCTTTTGAAGAGTTCTTTGAGTCATATTTGGTCTCCGCTTGTAGAAAAGCATTTTGCAACCACAACTATGTTTGTTTTACCACAAGCTGTTTTTCGCTTAGCTCCACTAACACCTGAGTTTACCGACCAAGGTTGTAAATATTCGTAATTTTCCTTTCAAGCGTTTTGAATTTTAAAGAGCGAACTGGAGCGAAGAGTAACTGACGTTTAACCCTTAACGATATTGACATCGGTCTTTCCCCTCTATATGACACTTTATGCTATAACTAGGCCCATATCCTAAAAGTAAAGTATTCTAAAAATTCTACCCGTGCCGTCTGGTTCAACTCGCATTTAAAAATGATCAGAAAAATATCTAGACTATATTATAGAGTGTATAGTCTGTGACATGCAAATATCCGATATCTAGATCTAGACTATATTATACAGTGTTTATAGTGCAGTCTAGTGACATGCAAATATCTGATATCAAACATTTTTGCAGGACCCTAAGAGTTTCCAAGGGAGAACATCTTCTCTCTTTCTTTAAGCTCTAGGATCAAAATGTTATGCATTTTGAGAAACATTATCAGAAGAACATTATATTCACTGGCAATATCCCATACGAAACAAACCGATTGACATTTTCCCCAACACTTTTCTATGTGACGTTCACATAATTATTGAATTGTAAAATTTGAAGCACTTTAGTTTTCTGCATCCCGGTGATGTCCTGTCGCGTATATGTTCCTGACACCTTTAAAAACATTTCACGTAAGTGCTTAATATATCTGCCAATAAAATTCAATTTCAATTTGGAAAGAAAGTTACTCCATATCGTTTTAAAAAGGTGAGAACCTACAGATCTATAGTCTATACCTATGAAAGAATTGCTCCGTTTAGCGCTACATCGGTGTTGTTCGGAAAACTGGTTTGTATACAATTAATTTTTTCAATTAACATGACCTTCACTTCGCCCTTCTAACATCTTGACTTAGTCTTACGTAGATACCAGAGTTTTATTGACCGTAAGAAGACACATGTTGTTTACATGGATTTTTATAAGTGTTTTAGAAATCATTCGATTGGATCGATCGCTATTTACTGCTTTATAAATTACATATAATGGATCCTTTGGCAAGTAGTAGAGTGATTTCATTCCACCGTAGTCTGTTCGGGTCAATTTATTTATTAGCATGGATTTAATGATCTCGTGGGTCTTTCATCTTTGTCTTACCCTTTTCAACTCACTTACGAATCACTTACTTATTTGTATCAAACACTCTTAAGTCTTAATGTGCACTAACGACGTAAGAATTTTCCCTTGCTTCGATTTATCAGCTGGTGTTCATCTTCCATAATATCATTAAATGGTTGGCAATGGTATGACTTTTAATCCAGAAAAATGTAGTAAATTTACAATTTTTGTATTAACCCACTGCTACCGCAATAAGTTATTGCTAACAACAGATATGATAGCATTCAGTTTATATGCAGCGTCGACGATTTGCTATATCCTAACCTGAGAGGTGACGTTCATATCAAAGCTTGCATCAATAAGACGAAAGATCTCTTGGAATTTGGGAAACGTCTGCAAACATTTATTTATGTGATGTGCAATAATAGTAGAAACTTAAAAGTCTTGCATCGTTCTAAGAGCAGTTTGTGCTATTTTTTCTTTGTGGTTCAGATTGAAACACTTTGTTAAATTTTCGCCCAACATGCAAAACCTTTGCCGTTAGCTTTGCCTCTAAATTGACAAATAGCTTAGACCTTTATTTCGCATCCCCGGTATACGCACGAGACTTTATAGTTCTAGGATTGTACTACAACTTATGACACACCCTTTTATGTAAATTATACAACAATTCACTCGAACACTCGAACTCAATTGAAAATTTTAAATCGAACTTGTTTTGCATTTAGTGAGAAGCTGCGCACACTTCCTATTGTAAGTGACAGCTATTTTCGACACAGTATCGTATGTAGTGTAAGTACGCATTTAACATCAACAGTCTATTTTTATATAAATGTATTAACTATTTATTATATTTACTCATCCCTTTAGAATTTTAAAATAGATTGTTTTGTAGCATTATTGACTCATCGTCTTACTTCCACTTACTCACTTATTGATCGCTTATGCTAAGTTTACATTTTCTTAAATTTCCACGTAATGTAACTCCAGTTAGATTAGTCTGCTTTAGTAGTTTAAAACTATTTTGCTTAAGCTATCATAACAATTTATTACATAAGATACTGACCACAGTTCAGTTGAGTCAGAATTAAACTCGGAATTAAAGTCAAACAAGACAATTATACTAAACATGAATTCATAGAGAATTTTTACTGTGTTTTCACTACAGTTTAGCTTAAATTAGTTTTTTTAAATCCTTTTTAAAAAAGTTTTGACTTTAAGTTCAGCTTTGCGAATAAATAACTAAAATATACTAAATATTAATCATTTTCATTAAAGGACTCAACGTGAAAGTGGTCCTGATTAGCGGATTTATACGTCATAGTTGTAAAAAAACTTAGTTTAAAGTTGAGGTGATTGGCTTCTTGAATACGATCTTCATAACGGTTTTTTAAACACAAGCGGTTTTTTTTTGTATGTAGACATTTAAAGGATATTTTATATGCGTATAAACTACTTATTGTGATAATATTAGTTTCACTTACTAACAAACTTTTTGAAAACTGCGCTTATTATTCTGTTTCGAACATCGCTAATGCTTGAAACTGAATCTCTGTCTATCGTTTATGTCGATTGCAAAACATGCAAATGTTTTACATAAAAAATTCTTTCAGCTAATAGATGTGTTTCTAGAGACACCCTAGAACTGATATGTATGCATGTTACACTATAAGTACGAGTATGTTAGTATGCGCAGATGCTTGTATTTGACAAAATAAATTTGCATGTTGCCCGCATCATATATTGCGGGTTAGGGTATATTTTTCTTCTAGCTACAAACGTATATATATTACATATATATGTATATATATGTATCTATATATATGCTTTTGATGAGAAAAAGGATTCTTCGTGAATTTTAGATAAAATTATTATTTTGTTTTACCTCACTGCTCTCTTTAATATCTTCTATACAAATTTTCCAAACAATTTCTTTACTAAGACTTCTCATATCTTCGTTATTTTGAAAAAATGGACATAATGCCTTTACCATGTCTGCGTATGCAGTTATATATACCTAAACGTTTTCGTGTTTTAATATTTTCCTTCCGATATAAAAAAAATAGTGAAACGAACTGAAATTGAAAATTCTTTCCACCATTTCTGACATTTTCATTTTCATATTTCGAACCTACATAAGCGAGCATAGTACACACACAGTTGAAAAAATCTTACAAATAAAAAATTTCAAGACGACTGGCTCAATACTGGCTCCCACCATA
This sequence comes from Glossina austeni, assembly GCA_000688735.1. Classification (NCBI taxonomy): domain Eukaryota; kingdom Metazoa; phylum Arthropoda; class Insecta; order Diptera; family Glossinidae; genus Glossina; species Glossina austeni. Next base: position 702,586 of record KK502512.1, read on the forward strand.
ATCATGAATAATTATAATAAAATAACAGTTCAATCGAGCAAACTGCAAAGGACAGTTCTTAGGAAAGTGTGAGATATTTTCATTTCTACTTGAAATATTTAAGCTTCCATTATTGTTGTAGTTGTACTGCAAACAATTATGTGTAGAACGTGTAAACATATTAAAACAACAACTAGCGCCGCATTCACGAAATTAAGTTTTAATTGCAAGCCATGCATAAAAATTCCCTGTTTCCAAGTTTACAAAATTCCATGATAGCCTCTACTACGGACTAAAATAAGTGACGACACTGTAGTTGACCACAGTCCACCAATAAATACCCTACACCACTTCGCTCAGTCATATAACGGCATTCAAGGTAAGTTATATAGGAAGTAAGGGAACTATTTTCAATAGCGTTCGTCCTTGGGCCAAAATATGTCGATTTATCAAATTTCATCAAAATATCTAAAAAATTTCGACTTGTAGATAGGAGATAAGATGGACACACGGACATATGAACTAAGGGAAGTATTTTTAATAGCGTTCGTCCTTGGGCCAAAATATGTCGATTTATCAAATTTCATCAAAATATCTCAAAAATTTCGACTTGTAGATAGAAGATAAGATGGACACACGGACAGATGAACAGACAAGTTTGGATTGATTCAGAAAATTATTCAGCAGATAAGAAAAAATTTATTTCTTGAAGCAATAATACGCGGACTAAAACGTACAGTGGAACGGAATAGCAGATATATACTATATATATATACATATAGAAAATTTCTCTCGAATAACGTTTATTATGCGTGCTGCTTGAATGACTTTTTATACTGCACCAAGCAACATATGAACAAACGATTTTAGATGGCTTTCTTAGATGGCTTCGGGACGGACTGGATAACAAAAACGCAATAACTAAAAGCCTTTACAGGTTAATTTCATATATGAAACCGGAATATACCTGCAGACGGCTCAAAGACCAGGTGGAGAGGATATACGTGCCTAAGCATGACTAGGTTTTCGTTATAGCTTGGATATCTGGGATCAATTGGCAGCCGTAGCACCAATACATATATATTGTATTCATTTGTTGAAAGTAAGTAAGTAAAGGAAGCAAGTATAGTACACGAAAAAATACCTATATATGTAATCCTGACATTACTTGATATAATAGCTGACCTAAACCATTATAGTAGAACAAAACGAACAGTCGTTTCAATTCAATTGAATTCATTGCAAAGATATCGCAACGCAAAAATAGTTTTTCTAACACCGACAATGACGAGTTTTGTACCAAACAAAGAGCAATCGCCGAACGACCTAAAATAACGTCTTTCTCGTATCTTACCCTACCTTGGAATGAAAAGTGGATGCTTTTTGAGAAACTCAAGCATTAAAAATTCATGAGTAGACCAAGGAGTAACATCCACATTGACTGCTAGACTAAATCGTATTTGGTTTACGCATTCAAAAGAAAATATTGACGTTGCGAACCTTAACGTCAAACTACTCTTAATAATGATAGCAATGTTAACAGAGATAGTAAACGTCCTTACATGCTTTACCCAAAATTTGTCATTCTTACGTTTCCATGTCGCAAACAGGCTAAGGTAGTAAGCATAACGTAAAATTGTAAACAATATTTCAATATTCCAAAACACGAAATTTGAAAGATTTTCCTTTTACTTATTCAGGTATTTTCAACATGTATACATGCACGTATGCTTATACGTATGTGTGCTTAAATTACATTGTAGCTTGATTTATTGTTTGTTTGTGTGTGTGTGTGTGTGTGTGTGTGTGTGTAGGTACACGTATATTGTATTTTTAAAGTTAATACTATTGAGAAAACACATACGGATCCTGGTACTTGCCTCTACGTACCTAATAACAAAAACATTTGAGGGAAAGAACGAAATTGCCTTCTGTGCACAGCATTAACGATATTACAATTGAGATGAAAATTTAAAGGAAAGAATCAACAGAAGAAGTAAAATTTTGCAAAAAAATTTTAAATTTTCACTCTTGTTTATTTTTTTAATAGCATTTGTTTTAGTTTATTTCGCCTTCAGCTTGACTTTAGAATATATAACTGTCGCTGAATTTAAAATGCAATAAATCTCTATGTAAAGGCGCATTTGCCGTTTGTCTATTTCCGTTTGGCACAACAAGGCATTTAGCGAATAATACTAGAACTCGGGATGCACACTCAAACACAAAAGCGTTCTCGCACATAGATCAACGTTACAGTTTCTTATCCGGTCTAACTGCCGTACATGCACTGAACGCAGACTAAAATACAATAACAGATTATAGACTCTCCGCTCTAAAATATACTTTGTTTTTTTTTTTTTTTTGAAAAAAAAAATAATAAAAAAAAAAGACACCAAATAGGTTTTGGGAGCCGATGTTTTCTTTTTGAATGTAAAAACGGAGAAAAATTAAATCGCTAAAAACTAGTCCCTTTTTTCTTTTCTTTTCTTTTTATACATTGTATGGGCTTGTCCTATATATAGTTAATGGCCATAAAGGCTGCCAAAAATGTTATTTAAATACGCAACGATGAATAATGGGCTTTGAGACATTGTCAAAGAAATTATGCATTATGATAAATTGCAGGGTGTTTCTCAATAAACTAAGAGAATATTTAAAATGAGTAAATGAGAATGGTTAATGGTAACATCCTCTCTCTCCCTCGCACATCAACCTTTTTCTATTTAAAGCGATTTGAACCACTTTGCCTTTAGAGAACTCTTTGTTTTACGAATTTGTAACTAAAACATAAATTGTTGGTATAAACACATTGAAGTTTCTGAGTGTTTTTCAAAATAAGTTTCGTTTCTCATTCTAGGCATGGTTTCCGCGGCGTTACGTACGAATTTAATTCGTCGAATTAGCGTAAGAAAATAATGGTTTCAAGTGCCACAAATGAAACTTATTTAAAAGTACTTTTTATATATTATGTATATATGTATATATGTATTATAGAACAATTTTCGATATTTCAAATGCAAAAGATGTTTAAAAGGATTAACTTGCCGGCTGATCGCATTTTCTTTATACAAACCACCTAAAATAGCCCACGTGTCCTAGCAGTAAGGGAGCTTTTACTATGAGTCAAAGTCATCCCATATAGATTTAAGTTTAGTGCAAGTAATTGCATTATATGTAAGACTTATTGTAAGTCTATCTGTAAGTAGCACAGCACTGCCGTCCGACAGACCCCACATTATGATGAGAGATGATGCTGAATCATAATTTATGAAATAAGCTTCGAATAAGAATTCCACCGGTTAGCAGAAAGAGGAATAGAAGTATCGACAGACGTACTCTACACCTTGTACACCTACTTCCTTCTAGTGTGTTTAGCTGTCAGAACGATAACATCGCTCGGGGTTATTATTTTTTTCCTGGTTGGACAAGCGAGTTTGTTGAAACGAAAAGGGAAAGGACATCTGTAAGTCAAAATTAAGGGTAAAATCCAGGTATGATACCCAGTAAAGTGATAATTGAATCTAGCTTTAGCGCAAGAGCAACCAAAGCGTGTGCATGTAGACTAACTAAGTGTAAATGAAATAAAATGGAATAAAATAAATAAATGAAAATTGAATACATTGAAAAGATTTACATGAGCCAAGATGACGTTTAATGATGTGGTCAAGTCTTAAGCCGGCAAAGTCCTAACCATCAAAGTAGTAAACAAGTGTAAAAACCTAAATAATGTTTGGATGTAATGGATTTCAGTGGGGCTCTAAAATAAAGTAAAAACTTGTTTTTGAGGGACCATTTGGGCTGTCGGAGAGCAAAAGCCGGCGAAAATTTGTTGCTCATAATACAATTTTTGGTTTATGTTATTATTTTAGTCTTTCTAATCTATAAACTTATGGGTTATGTGTCATTTCTTTCAACTCAACTGTTTTTTGACCTTGAACAGTTGATAAAGAGACGGATAAATATGGTAAAATCGATTTCGATGAGTAGGCAAAAAATTTTCTATTGCCCTAATGTTTCATCAAACTAAACAATTAATTATCAGCTTGTTTAGAAGCTTAGGTGTAAGTTTGCTGAGAAATTGTAAGTCATTAAAACCCACTATTTGTCAAACATCATCAATCTCGGTTCAAGACACACTCCGAGATTTCGAACTTGAGATACAAAAGTTCTATTGAAATTCATACTTAAGGAAGTTTACTTACATATGTTCAAAGTTCAATTCAAACATCAAGACGTTTATCCATAATGTTTGGAATGCCACCTAACCAATGAAATTTTAAAGCTTTCTGGTAAAGAAGTGAAAAGTCAAATTCTATTGAAAATCGAATTTTATTAATCAATTTTATGAAGAGCCATATGCTCTATATTGGGCTTCGCATAGGAAGAAGTTTCAAGGAGTCTCTCCTCGAACTTTCCAATGCTCCTCATACAAGACGATTGCTGGTGCGCATCTACATTGTCCTCAAAATAGATAAATGTCTCTTCGACCAAAGAAAAGTGGAAGAGAGAGATTCTTACTTGACATCATGTTGTACCTTTGCCTAGAACCTTAAAAGCTACTACTACATAAACTACACATTGGGCTAAAGTATTTGGTGTTATAACTATTTAGCTTAATTGCTGAAAATGAAATCATTGCAGAATCCTCAGTTAAGTCTGACAGATTTCTTTTATGGTTTCGCCTAAGAGAAATTTCTTTAGTAGAGGGCAAAAAGATTTCTTTAGACTTTTCTACGATCAGCTTTTACGGCTTTTCCTCGTATAGATATTTCTATTTTATTGTTTGACTACATCCTGGTGGGCGCACTAAGCCAGTACATGTTTCGGCCCATATTAAGATCAGGAAAAATTGATCTTCAGCGGAAAATAGAAATGATCTGTAATGTTAATTGAAAATTTGAGATCTTTTCTTTTTATTCGACACTTAAAAGATGCCATCTATCGCGTACTTATCCCCATCGATATCCTCCGGAGACGTAATTATTAAATGCTTCGTAAAAAATTTTGCTGTCCATTCTGAACTAAAGAAAGTTACCATGCCTTGCTTTAAGATCATTTTTCGCTCCTTGAGAGCGTCTCGTTAATTAGATCATAAAGCCAAGTGGCATGCGAAGTTACTTATTTCAATAGAGAAAACTTTCCCGTACTGTTTTCTTTGTGTTTGTGTAAAAAACTTTGCAAAATAAACTCAATTTAGCCACTGCTTTCTTCTTCTTCACTTCATGTCCTTGATTTCCATTTTTATTTAGATTTCATACTTTATGACCAATATGTTCTGAATTGCAATAGTACGAGTTATTTTTATTATTATAATATTTTTTTCTTTCTTTCTCTGCAGCGAATACTCTTTATAAGTTTATTATATTTTAAAATTCTTTGCCCTTCAATCTTGCCTGTGCAACTAACAAAAAAAAAAAAAAATGCACAATTATCATTATGCAGAAAAGTTTAAATGTACAAATAAATGAAAATGAAAATAAAATTCACTAAATATTTGCATAAGTAGCAGCAGATGCATTTATAATCTCAAAGCCTCCAATCTGCTGCTTTCACATTTGTAATAACAGATTTCTGTCTCTCGTCTTCCCTCAACTGCCTGAAACGTTATTGCACAAGAAATTTTTTGCAGCATTCCACCTCAGTTAAATGAAAAACATTTTCTGAATGAAAAAAATGTTTTTTTTCATTTTTCGTTCAACAAAATGCTGCCTAGAAGGAAAGAAGTAGCAAAAAGCCAAAAAAACAATTTCTTTTTCAAATTTCACAAAGAAATTAAAAATTTAGTACAAAGAAAACAATTTCACTTAAGTTAAAGACGCTAATAAAAACTTAGAATGTTGCTCTTACACTACTGTTTGCTGTTAACTTAAACGTTCGTGCTTGCGATGATTGTAAAATATTTGATTAGGCCAAATTACAGTTAAGAGATATTGTTGGGCTTTTAAAAACTGGAAATTAACGAAATTAGTTCAATAAATTATCATAAGAAAAATGTAATCAAAAAAGCTTCAGAGAAGTGCCTTAACACTCTTACGAGGACAGCCGTCCATGATAAAAGTTCATATGAACGATTACAGCAAAAATACTCCGCCTGACGTTTTAAACGACAAAATGAATACCAGAAGCAAAAGTCAAATTAATCGTATAGTTTGTATTTTAATTAATTATCAACTAAAAGCCATAATAAAAACTTTACGTTTCTTACGGCGAATTAAGTGAAGAAATTTTGAGAAACTGCTGACAGCTCAACATTGTTATCAGAATATTTTGGTGCATAGTTATTACCGTTTACTGAAACTAAAACTATAGTTATCCCCGTCCAGCTTATTTACACCATTTGGGAAGATTTAAAACTGAGCTTTATCAGCAAAATTGTTTCAGTAGACGGGAGGACTAACAGTTTGTGAGAACCACGCACGCAGTACTTAAGTATATTACATATCTTGGGATAGGTTGAGGTATTTTAGGATCGGTATAGAAGTGCCAATAAGTCATAGACCGTGCCACCTACCAAACCAGCTTAAATGAATACGAAACTATGTTTCGAACTATGAATTCGAATTCGAATCAGAGTATTGTGGATTGGCCACGCCAATCGGATGAGAGTTGCTTGTCGGTCGTCAAACAGTAAAGATGAACGCGGGAGTTGATCATAGTTAGTGACAGTGATGACATAACTCTGCGGAAGCATTCGATGTGCTCGTAATAGTAAGTCTATTGTGTTATTGTCCGTGTGTCCGAAGAGAAAAGACCACCGAGACAATGAGCGGACCGGAAAGTAATAATAATTTTTTGAACAAAAAGCCCAAGAATCCACAAAGAATATGTGCCGCATTAGATTGGTTAATATATGAGATTGTTAATAAAGTGAATACTAGATTAAGAATACAAGAGGCTTTCGAATTAATTACTAGCCAAATTCCGTTGTAAGGGAATGGTCAGGTAAAAAATGCAGAATTTCCTGTAGGAACTCATGGGCCGCTGGAGAGTAAAACCGACCAACCAATCTTAGTCTTTAGTTGAAATATTTTCTATCATTTTCTACACTGTTACCCATCTTTCTAGCAACATGGCGATACAGTGTCGAAAGAACAATATTAGCTTGGCAGCGATCCAACCATTGACCCATTTTCCCACTTCTTCAGCATTTCGAAATCGCGTGCCAACCAAGCCATGCTGCATCGATCTGAGCAAGTGGTAATCAGAAGGCGCTACACATGATGAGTACGCTATACCAGAGCTTCCCAATCAACGTGCAAGGGAGTATCCTTGACAACTCCTGGAAGATTTGGCCGAGCGTTGTCATGCAAGAAAATGACTGTGCGTCTGTTATTCTTGTTTGAAACAATACGTCGTTCAATTTGTTCAACTGACTTTGGTAGACATATTGAGTAACAATTTCACTCGGTTTTGGGAGCTCATAATACACTGCACCTTGCTCATCCCATTATAAGCACAGCAAACCTTTATGGCCATCAATATTCTGCTTCTTTGCCGATGTGACTGGCTCTCCTGGACTAACTCGCTACTTTTTGGGTTTGGGATTGTCGCAACAGACTTTTCGTTCATCGTCGGTCACAGCACATCACAGAAAACTCTTATTTTTGTGCCTGAGAAGCAATGAGACTACGATGTTGAGACGTTTCGAAATGACATTTTCAGTCAATTCAACTTCTTTGACAGTGGGAGCTGTCTTAAGTCTTACAATTCCTTGCCTTCGAACTATTTTAGTTCCCCAGGCCGTTCTTTGTCATGGACATCAACATAACCAATTTTAAACCATTAAAATTAAAAATACAGTAAAATGGATTAGCGCCACCATAAGCTTCTAAAAGTATATATGGGGT
>KK502512.1:712485-808922 GCA_000688735.1 Glossina austeni
GCTCTTGCCCACTAAATAGCTGGCATAGCCAAGTGATGCGCCATTTTTTTTTTTTTTTTTATTTTTGAAAAAGTCTACTCTTAGTGTTTTTCAACTCGATTAATTTAGGATTAAAACAGACTGGTTATGCGCACACTGCTTTAGGATGAGACACAGGCACAGATAGAAAAATGGCGTCATTAACGGTTTTATAAAACCAACACCTTTTAGGGAACCAACATGTCTATGTTACGAGAGATTAATTAATACCCACTAGTAATCTTTCAAAAAGGTGAAATCAGTTTTATTAAGAGCACTTCATGGCTGGCCATGATTGTGGTTTGACGTGCCAGGCAGGTTAGGCTTGACCACCGTACCAAATTGTCTTGATGTGTTAAATGACGGATGGTGCGAATCCTCAGATAAAACGAAAGGGAAACCGCGAGTAACCGAGAGACCAAGACATTAGAAAATATTAGTTTTAAGGTCCTATTATTTACACTAGGAATATCATTTCGCTGTACGAGGCCCAACTCACAAATAGCTGATAAATATTCGTTAAGTCATTCTGGAAACCCTATGGATATCAGTATCAGCCAGTATCAACGTTAGGATGCCAAGGAACGTTAGACTTGTCACAAGGCACAATAATAACATCCTGTGCCTTCATGTTGATGAAAACGTTCCTTTGTGTGACTGTCACACGAACGGCAATAAATTCAATATCCAAAGGATACAGCTGGAAGGACACTACCACCAATCTTATTTGACCTGTCCTTTTTAAACAAGGGGGCACAAGCCAGAAAAAGCCCCGAGCAAGTTTCCTTGAGGATAAACTCTTTACTTAAGATCTCGTCAGGTCAGAGAGCCTTATCTAGAACAATGCTAAAATATTCCCTGGGAAGAGAGATCTTAAAAGACGTAATACTTCTCTGCTGGCCTGACTCCAATTTAAAGACCGTTCAACTATTACTGTTATGATCCGGAATACGCCCTATTATATGAAAATTAACATCCTCAACTTAAGTGGACGGATCGAGCCTAAATAGAAAAACAAATTTCCTCGACGGCGTCGACACTAACCCACGCCTAGCAAGCGGCGGCGAGGAATCCATAAGAGCGATAGTAGATGCCCTATCACCGATATTTCCACCTGCCTCCTCCAGGAAAGAAACTGACCTATAATCTTTATTATTATTATTATTATTACTACTATTACTACAATTCACCTAAACCAAGAAATAAATCCTAAGACTAAAATCTTCAAACACTAGCGTCTAAAGCTATCGGCTTTATTGAAAACTCTATCGCACTTGAGATTTGAGCTCACGGCCAATGAGTTATTAATCGAATTCCTCTACCTACTGAATACAAAATTTTTAATAAATATTCTCCGTAGTTTATAAAATTTAACATACTCTGAAAAGTTGTCAAAATGAAAATCGGTCAAAATTTCCGGTAAAGACAGACAAGATTCTCTGTGAATTATTTGACAGGTAAACACATTTGGATTATATTCAAACTTTTCGTAGGGTTCTTTCGCCAAAATTCAAACACATTTTTCTTAAATCTTAAATCTGCTCTGGCAAACCAAATATATGTCGTCTCGATTGAAAACTTTTTGACATTTATCGACCAGACTATCATACCATGGAAACTTTTGACCTTAAAATGCCATCGTCATAGCCACAATATGGCGCTCAAACCGTGCTAGCTGCCAATAACTACCGGTCCTATCAAACAAAAGGAATTATCCTGCGTGTTGTCAATTTAAATTTTGGTGCCTTTTGAGCGCCCTTCATCCACGACCCGGTCGCACATCATTCTCGTAAGTATTATTATTAGTATTATTATAAATTTAGCCAAAAAATGAATACCAACACTAAAGTCTAAAGCACTAGCATCTAGGGCTTTCGGCTTTATTGAAAACTCTATCGCACTTGAGATTTGAACCCACGACCATTGCGTTACTAGTCGAGACTCTTGCCTACTCGGCCACTCAGGCGGAATTCTCGTAAGATTTCTCGTTCATAACCAAGCTCTTTGAGCATGCGCCTATTTCGTGTCGTTTCAGTAGTGATTTGCAGATGAGTCTTTAAACAAACAAAATTTTCCCTTTTGCTTCATGCTCTACCTAAAAATCGAATATTTTCCTCGGTTTGTTGCAAAATTTTATTGACTTTAGTAACGATAGAGTGATCAGAGAGCGGCGCGTGGTAAGCATCGAAATTATCGGAAAGGAAACGAGCAAACCTTTCATCTGCTGGCCATTATGGCAAGATTGCGCGGTTTTAAAGGTATCTATAAGAAAAACTACTTCAAAGTTATTGCTTTAGTTGGTAATGAATTTAGGCGAGCAGAATAAAAAATTTACACCCGGTCGATTTCATTTCTATCGTTCCGTTTTCTCTGCTATGTCGTACTTTCAGATGCTAGCCAGCACTGAGGCTGTCAACCGTAAACATCATATTAAATTGTGTGCAAGTATCGCTTGTAAAACTTATTAAGGACATTAACCTTTCCCTAAGGATCTGGTGCTATTTATATGTATGCGAATGCATATGGATGATGATACACATACTTATTGCTGATGTGTCGTAATTCATATCAACTAGTTGCTTGGCAGTAGCCCCTGTTTATTGCTTGGTTGTCTGACGTTGTTTTGACTCTGTGCCGGTTTCTGTCTTTAGACTAATAATTCAAGTTGCTATGTACATACAGTGGTAAGTGGTGCTTGAGTGGTGACGAATTACATTTTTCAGATTTATGATCAATTATGAAAACGTTCTACATCACCAAGCAGGCGATGTACATTAGTAAGCAAATGTTCCAAGAGACACGCGTACCAACAGCATACGTTTTCATAACTTGCTGCGAAATTTATTACAAACTTGTGGACGAAATTTCGAGATTCTTACGGCATAAATGAGATACTCATGTATGTAGCAACGTAACAATGCAGCCCGTTAGTAAGGCCTGAAAACTATTATTACGTTGCTGGCCGAAAAAAAAAAATATTAATAAATATTTGGTATTCTCAGCACATGATATAAATATACACCTTTTTAAGATTGTATTTCCCTGAGAGTAGAAAATTGTTTGATTCTAGTGAAAGAAAAAAAAAGTTTATTTACGTGAATCTATTAAACGGTTCTTCTGATTGAAAAATTTAACACGAAAATTATAAAAAAAAATTTTTACGCTACGCAAACATGATCACTGATGTTTGTAGCACGAATTTTATGATTTCGACCTTAGCGACATGTGGTTTTCACGAATTGGCACAAGACGCCGCACATGTCCTGATAAAACCAATTTATTGGGAGAAAAGTTCAAGTGCCAATGCAAGCTTGCCACCGTCGTCATGCCATATTGTATTTTTTCCTTCCAGGTTATGTTTCAGCATTGGCTTACTCTCAATAAACCATTAATTCTCAATGATCTTATTCACTAAGATTTTTCCTGTTGCTGATGAAACAAGTAAGAAATTCATAAGACAGCTTTAAGAGTTCACATGTAAAAGTTCACGTATAACATTCAGAATAGATTTCTATTCGATTTCGAACGTAAATTTTTTTTGATTGGCAATCCCGATCTCGTATTGACTGAACGTTGGACTTAAAGGGAATTTCGAATTATTTTTTGGCTGCGAATTTTAAATTTATCTCTTGCTGCTGGTCATGCTGCAAGAAAGACCTATGATGCGAGAAGTGCCCGTAACTGAAAGAAGAAATGTACAAAACTAATCCATCGTGATCCTGTATGAAATTAAAAGTGTGATAAAACGCGATCTTAAAATGAATATCTATCTGTCGATCAAAAGAAAATTAAGAACCGCGAGACAATAGGGTAACTTTGGAATTAAACCGGATAGGGTCAATTTGAAAGTCTAGAACGCTGAAATTAATAAGTAAGGCACGAAAATTAAATGAATTTGCAGACCCTCCAAATATTTTAAGAATTAGCTAAATTACCCATAGGTCCATATCTTTAACACATTATACTAGCTGTGGTACAAAGCTACATAAGGTTCATGCGGAAGCATGTAACAGCCAAAAAGACTTGAGATAGATCCACCTTCTACTACACCAATCGATTCGGGGGCGCTTTGTGAATAGCCGTCTGTCCGCATCTGCCCCTTTGTCTTATTTTGTTTTTCAACCTACACGCCGCAGTTTTTGAGACATTTCTATGAAATTTGCTGCATTGATGTGTTTTGATCCTAGGACGAACGCTACTGGAAATGTTTCGGATCGGGCCAAGTTTTCGGCCATTTCCCATATAACGTTATATTTTAAAAAGCCGTTACGTGAGTAACTGTATAGAGGTGTATGGCATTGAGTGGTGAGTCGCAACCCGTAGAATATTTTACTTCCTTTCATTTGAAAACAGACAATCTATATATAGCAACAACACACAAGATTAGTAACTAAATGTATTGCTGGCTTTAATTGCATTTTAATCCTTACTTCTAGAAAGAAAATCAACATGAGCTTCCAAGTTTAATTCGTAACGCAATTGCCAACAGTTTCTCAATGAAAAGGCTATGAATAAAAAGTTGCAATTAACTCAATTTTTGTTACAAGTAAAATATTTACACAAACCTAAAAAACCTAAATACTCAGAATGCTCTCGTGAAGCGCAAAGGAAATACAAAGAATCGATCCAAAACTCTTATTTGCCGGTCTTGAGTATAAAATATTTTCGCAACGTGACATTCAAAATTATAAAAACTAAATAATTCTTAAACCGACTACTCGAAAATAAAGGTACGACCTAAATGTCAATTCACTGTGACATTCTGACTACCAATGAAATATGCCTCGAAAAAGCGCAAAGAATTTTGTGTCGTTCTTACAATCAGCTCAGCATCACTCAGCATCACTTAATCACCGCATAACTCGAGATAGAAAACTTAACATTTCAAAAGTTTGTTTTCATTGTCTGTATTCGTCTTCGGGTCTTAAATTGTAGTGAACCTATTTATATGAAGCACGAACGTCCAAAAAAATAAACATATGAAAAATTTTGAAAATCCTGTAATATGGTAGCCAGTAACGCACATCGTTTATATTTTCCCTTTCATTCATGAGTATTCAAGGTCCACTTTAGGAGCGAGTATAGTTCTTCTAGTTATGAAAATGGGCGCGATCAAAATTTCCACTATAAGAAAAGCAACCATCAGTGCGTGCAATTATTCTTAACTTAAACTTACAAGTTGACCGATTGGAATCATTTTCAACGCCTTTTCATGCTTCTATGTCGGTCCAATAAACAAGAAGCGCTAGATTTTGAGTAGTGCGACGCGCCTGTTTATACATATTTTGTAAATTATCATCTTTTGTGGGAGATATGTAAAGGAATACCAAAACATTATTGAGTTAAGCCATAGCGAACCACTGATAAAAAATACATAACACCCATGGAGCTCCGAAAGTAATTCTCAGCAGCTATTGCAGCTAAAATGATAAAATTCCTCAGCAGTTAAATTTAATTTCTAACCACTTTTACCTTATTTCCCTTTATGCAGCACCGGTTTACCGTTATGATAAAATGTTTTGCGTTCTTGTTATCTATTTTAAGAGTTTAAGTGGTAATTTCAGTTTATGTTCGCTTGCGTACGTACTGCAACTGTCGTTACAAGAATAATTACGTGTTTTCCAAATTCTTGTCGTTGTTACCGTACATTTCTAGGTACATTACAAAATTTAAATGCATTGTGTCTGCTACAAGTAAATTACATTTGCTTCAGCATAATTGTCATTTCGACACTTGAGAAAATATGCAATACCTCAACTAAACAAATGTTGCTACGGTAAACGAAAACAAGCAATTTCTTGAAGACTCATTATGTTGTGTAAAATAAACAATCGTTTAAAGAAACGATTGTTGTAAAACCTCTCAGAACCTCTGAAACTGAGCTCGCCTTTAACATGTAATAAAAACATTATTTATTAACAAACGGGCGCTTTTTTCGTGAATGACTGGTCGGTTTCTCATTCAAATACTTGGCAATTAACGCCTTTCTCGAATATTACTTCCACACATCTTTTTCTTCCAATCCAACAGAAAACGGTCTTTTTGACTGTTCCAATATATTGCACAGATGCGTCTTCTTTAGCCAAGTACCCAGCTATGATATTATTTTAGATCGAAAAGCTATCTCCGCTCAGCACCCATCATACATCGATAAGGAAGCAAATAGTGTAGCAATAGTTAGCTGAAAATCAACAAAGCAATCGAAGCAAAGTAAATACAAGCATAGAGTATTAATATTGAAATCTATTTTTTAAACCATAATATTCTACCCAGATCACGTATGGAGCACGTACGGACGTTGCACTTCAAATTTAACAAAGCATTAAAAATATCACGTGCAAGCGTCGCTCGTCTAACACGGCGCTACATCGATGACATACTAAAGTTGTCCATTTATTTATTTAAACCAAGATGCGATATAGAATAACATAATTAAAGCGTAGATGTAATATAAATCAAGCCAATGTACGCTGGGACGTACTGAACCTAAGGTTTAACATTTTATGATAACTGAAAGTAAAATATAAACTAACTTCCAGTTTTTGTAAAAAGACAAGAAAAAACACTATACTGTGGTACGACCACCAGTAAAGCCCCAAAGTAATCTTATAATTACTCATAGAACAACTTTTCAAAATGTGACGTTGTGGTTGGAAATGTGGCCAACCCGAACCGCGTCAACATTCATCAGAAAATCTCAAAAATTGTAGGTCGAACACAAGAAAACAAGACGAACACATGGACAGAATATTCTCAAATTTTCTACCGGGTTATCTCGAAACCGTGGTTGGCAAGTATTGCCATGCACGAGGCACGACTGCATAAAGTTGGATAGTATATTGTTGTACGTTTCGACTACACTCAACTAATAACATAAAATTTGTAAACATATATAGAATATGCGGGGCCTTCGTCTATAGAAGTATTACGCGATTGATTGTCCCTTAGAATGAAGTCAATAAATATTTTTTGTTCTTAAAGGATTTGTTAATTTTTGCCTTTCTTTAAGCATTGACCGTTTAAGCATTGAAAGCAATAAAAGGGCTGATTGTCTATCTAATGGGGAGACTGACGCGCCATGATAGATCTGGTACCTTTAGAAGCAAGACGCAGGCCAACAGCAAACCAATACATTCATTAAAACTTCCGGGGCAGCATATAAGCTGCTCGAACTAAGAAAGAACGACATACGATTATTCACCAGTTTCTACACTGGTCGTAATTCTTCTAGTTATCACCTGAGAAAAACGTGGGTATTTCCGATACCGATTCATACAGGCGAACGAAACGTTTTATCATGTTTTAAGTGAATACAGATACAAACACCGAACGTTTGTGTGCGCTAGATACAGTACGTTGCTCCGAACCAAAGAAGGTGGTGGAAATCACAATAGTCCGAAAACTGAAGGGCTAAGAGCACGGATGAATACAATAGATCTTCTAGACAGCGTTACGGATTGCCCACATGGTGGGCCGAAGCCCACCAAACACGTTCAGAAGCTTATAGCGATCCATCTCCATCGCACCCCAATGGTCGGCTTTGGTTTCAACGTTTTAAAAGCGATGATTTTGAAGTCAATGGCAAAAAGCGACCTGCAGGACGATAAAAGTTAACGGACCATGAATTGCAAGGCTTATTAGCCGAAAACCCAGCTCACACTTTCGAAGAACTTTCAAAGAGCTTAGAAATTGATGAACCAACAGGTTCTGGACAACTACGTGAGAGTTTGCTCAATAAATGCCTTTTTCAAGTGAAAATACTATCAAAATAGCGCAACCACCTCATAATACTTTGTATCGTTTAAATATCTTCGCAACAACAAATTGTGTTCACGCTACTCTGCTAATATGGATGCAGAAATAATCGGCTATTAATTATTCTCCGTGATGTTATCATATCCGAAGTCGCAGTGTTTCTGTTTCACTTTGGCTTTGGCTTTTGTTGCCTTAGAGTTCGACAAAAGCATGCGTAGCGCTCTGCGCTTTCCTATCTTAAATCACAGTCGCAGAAGGTGAAGCCTGTATAAATTAAACTTCTTTTATTTTTTCGATAAGAATCAAAATGTTATTGTAGACCTTTTATTCGAAGTGGGTTTTGAGTAGAATTCCGCGAATGCTCCCTAAGACATCATAACCTTAAAGTTTACGAATAGAAATTAACCCAAGAAGCTCAACCCAAAGGGCCACCAAATCATAAAAACTCATCACGCTACTCGATATATTGATCTTATCATCAACAGGCCTTATCCGTATAACCAAGTCAATCACTCGCTTTCGAATTAAAATTTTGTATGTATTCATGTGTAAGGTGAAAATTGAAAAGACAATCGATTACACAACTGTTTTGAAAAGCCAATAAAATGGATCAATAAGAGACTAACTGATATCTGCCCTAGATTTCTTCGTAATGCCTGCAGTGGTTAATCTTGCTGCTGCTCTTGATCTTTGTTCTATTGTATATGTCTTACGTCAAAAAAATGTCCCCAAAGAGATTTTCGCAGCTAGAGATCTGATTTGCTGTGACTTAGTGTTCATCGGTACAAATGAAATTGTGACCGGAATGCGTCCGTCCGTCAATGCGTTTTCTGCCGTTTTATGACAGTTTATAACATATGTGTTACAGAATGTTTTATTCAAAACTACCGAGGCCGAAACTCTATTTTCGAAAATCTTGATGCAAATTCTTTGCTGCACTTTTCCGTCTCATTCTAAGATTTGAAAAACAAAACGTTTTTTTTTTTTTTTTTTAATAAAAGTAAACAAGAGTATCTCGTTAACCGTCTAAGATCGGAAATTTGAAAGAGATGTTGATCAGACTGACTGCCAAACAGCAAACAACCATCTGTTTGGAGAAGAACGCTTCACTAAAAATGGAAAATTCTTAAAACTATTTGATTGATGATGCTGTAAACAGAACTCCTCACCAAGTGCTTTATACTTTTTAATGCGCATCAATTAATGCTGTAAGCGCGCAAGGCAAAACAATTTAAAAACCTAGATCAGTTAAATTATCATTACTTCAAGTTAGTATAGAACTTAAGGTTTCAAATGGCAGTATTTTCCTTACGTCATTGGTGTAGTCACTGGAGTAGACGCGTATACGAAAACTTTCTATTCCTCTTCATTCCATTTCAAGCCATTCCTTAGATCGTCTTAATAGTACGATTGAAAAAATGTGTTGTAAGCGTTCCAAGATGTATATATAAAATTACTTTACTTTTTTATTGTCAAAATTATTGTCAAAATTTTTTTCCTCCTCACCAAGTGCTTTATACTTTTTAATGCGCATCAATTAATGCTGTACGCGCACAAGGCAAAACAATTTAAAAACCTAGATCAATAAATTACTAGACAAATAAATTATCATTACTTTAAGTTAGTATAGAACTTAAGGTTTCAAATGGCAGTATTTTCCTTACGTCACTGGTGTAGTCTATGCTAGACGCCTATAATAAAACTTTCTATTCCTCTTCATTCCGTTTCAAGCCATTCCTTAGATCGTCTTAATAGTACGATTCAAAAAATGTGTCGTAAGCGTTCCAAGATGTATATATAAAATTACTTTACTTTTTTATTGTCAAAATTATTGTCAAAATTTTTTTCATGTCAACATTTATAAGCAAAAATTAATTGAGTGAAATGAAGATACGAATTTTCACATTAAGAAACATGATTTTTAAGATTTTCTAAGAGACAGTAGTAGTAGTAACAAAATCGATTTTCACATCTTGTTTAGTTGCCGAATACAATTTTCATTAAAATAACCGGAAATGTTTTTATAATTTTTTTCCAATACACCCGCCTTCACGGGCTTATTTTCTCTTATGAACTTTACCGTCATGATTTCATGAATAGACAGAGAGTCCGACAAAGTAAATTTCAATCAATGCATGGAAAAGCTTTTCATCTGTCAGAGTTTTGCTTACTTATACTTATACAAATCGATGGCTGGTGGGATCATTTAAAATGGTCTTATGTAAATTTTTTTAAATGCTAATGTCTTTCATTATGTACACACACACGCAAACTCTTCAGAATATGTGCACGTAATTGAGGACAAAAAGCATTAGCTTTTCCATATGATGCACTCTTGTCATTCGCACTATTGCTATATATATATATATACATTGGTTATATACTTAAAAGCAAACTTTTGCGTTCACATGTTTGTGTACTTTTATATACAAATATATGTACGTGTAACTGCTTGCGTTAACCCTAAGTCTCTAAAGAGTTTCTTTATGATTGCAATGACAATTTTTAATTTCGAAAACGTAAAGATTACCATTCGTTTAACAAACACATTCACATTCATATATATGCGTACACGTGCATACAAACATACTAGGAACTGCTCAAACAGCGTTGGGGAGTCTGTAGATGCCTTTCCAAGCTGACATATGTTTGTATTTATTTTCATGGAAGCTTATATGCGTAACGTTTTAAAATCCTCTGATAAATTTTTGTGTAATCAGGTTGACATTTACTAAACGTTGACATGTTGGTTCTTTTCTCTTTTTTCTCTGTATTTCGATTCCCTTGGGTACCAAAATGGATGCATGAACGAAATGCAAGGATGGATGCATGCTTGAATGAATCTCTCTAGCTTAGTTACCCATAATAATCGTTCTCATAAAGGATATATATTGCAAAGTCTTTTTGTTGTTGTTGTTTTTTTATAGTCTAACACGTTAGCATGCATTCGTCAAGGTAACATTTGTACTTTAGATACGTTTGACAGATTGCTAAGCATTTATAAATTTGGTGTACATTATGGTAAAGAGCGTATGGGGATTTGAATGCTTCTTCTTTAGTAATATATCCGCTACAGCAGAAGGCAGCAAACATTAATGGTTGGAAAAAATTCATTATCAAACTCAAACATTTAAGCTTTGATTAATGAAGATTCTTAATACTATTCTTTCTCATTTTCTCATAAGTTAAAAGGAACTGCTGGCACATAATTTTAATTTCATTGAAGAACTGAAAGACATTTTTGAATAAAATAAACTGTCTGAGAAAGAAAATTATTGTCTGCGAAAAAAGTGAGCAAGCGCTATATGAATTAGAACGAATCTTAGATCACCGTCACTGCATGTCTTGGTTTTTATTTTCCAACAAATAGTTATTGAAGTATTACGCTCTTGTCGATTTCCGAAATAGAAAAATATTCTCCCATCAATTTGTGACGCTTTCCGTTCCAATACTCTTTGAGGTTATTCCAAATGCTTGCATATACCAAACGTTTCAGGGAGATAAGAAAACACAACTTGATTGCACACATCGCAAACTGGAGACGCCGTCAAATGTGAAAAAATTGGGCAGACAAGTAATTGTGTGACATGTACACAAAGTGAATTTTTTGAGAGTCGCTGCTTAAAACATGAATGAAGATCTATCTCAAAAATTCTAAAATAAGTATTTTCACACCTTCGAATCAAGTTTCGGATCCAAAAAGGAGTTTAAAAGAGTTTTGAAAAACGATAGTCAGTCGGAGAGATTGCTTCTTGCATTGGCGATAACTCTGAGAGTGGTAGTAGTAGGCAATGCGATGCTCGCCATTAGTGAAACTATGGAAACCTCGGTTAGTCAACATGTGATGGCAATCAACAACAAACCAACAACCTTCGTAAAAATCCCTTCACTTGTGATCCAATGGTTTGCTTTCCTGAAAAATGAAAACAAGCCATTTGCCAAAACGGCGAAAGCAACATTGTGGGCCTAGGTATTTCTAGATACTCTTGTTACCAAATTGTCGTCCTTTCGCGTCGGCCTTGATGTGGCCCTCTTTGCTTGGTAGAAGAAATGACATCACTTGATGTTTCCGTCGTGAAAATATAAAATGGAGTCCTCTATGCATAAAAAATGCTCGTTGAATAAGATCATCAATGGCTTTATCTAGACTGTCGATACCTGTCCAAGGTTAGAGTGCGATTTGCATCAGTAGGTGGTACCTACCAAGATCTTGCTGGACATTGTCGACCGCCACGAAGGGCTCAGATGGCAGGGCGCGAATGGCAAAAGCATATTTCACGTTGGCGTCATGTAGACTTTCCTGTGTTTATACAGAGCGTGTCTACGTATACTGCTAATATAAAGGAGAAGACTATTTCGGCTTGCAAAACATTCGAACGTTCGAAGCAATATCACGTCTGTTCGTTCCAAGACTCCGCTTTCCGGCATTCCCGACATTCGTACTTTCAAGTAGAACGCACACAACAACTAGCCTCGATTTGCCGCTTGCTCCATCTGCTATCCTTTCTAACGACTGTCCTTAAACGTCTAGGCAACATCTCCTGACTACTCAGTCATCCAAAACATCGAAAAACTCACTCGAAATCTCACGTTGGTCAAGATCAGGTGTTTCACTATCTTATGATCTAACAAACGAAATAAAAGATTTAGCATACCCCGGTAGCGATGGTAAAAAACCGAAAACAATTGAATCACAGCTCAATTGAAAACAACAGGAACAAATTTGAATGAACTTTTCACGCTGCACATATAAACTCTGTATGTGTATGTGTTTCAGTCGGTTAGCATGTATTATACATCTAATTAAGTTAAATTCAAGCAAATAAACACAGCGTCACGTGTGCATGTGGCCCATATTGCAACAGTATAGCAACAATTTAATGTCTTTAGTGTGCAACACTGTTTGTTTATCTTTGTTACAGTATCATTAAATTCATTTTTTCGTTTTGCGCCGTACTCCTCGGCTCTGCTAATACGAAGCAAATTATGCGACTTGACCATATTGAGTGAACATTTCCCGTCGAAACGCTATACAGTAAAGTTTAGTTCAAAGCAATTTTTCTTTTTCTTTTTTTATAATAATTTTTTGAGTAAATCCACGCGAAAAGTTTTGCAATGCTTTATAAAAGAATTTTGTATTTATTGATTTTGAATATTGTACTGATTGTGAACGTGTGTGAGGCACGTGGTGGTGGCCGTGGTCGCGGCGGTTCCTTTGGTGGCGGCTTATTTGGCGGTTGGCGGAAATACAAGAAACCTGTTACCAATAACGGCAGAACACGTAGAATAGTGAGTAGTTCACCAATGCATACGGTTTTAACGAAATCACTAGCTGAACAACGCAAAAGCAACGTTTATCATGGGAATCTGTCGAAGAAAACGAAATTATATAAACAGAATGAATTACGAAGATATCATATACCACCTGGTGGTTCATATTACCGTAGCATGGATGTTATACCAAGCAATGCTGTATTTATATCAGGTTGCTTTAAGAAAATTTACTTAAAAATGTTGACGTAAGCTTTTATAAATTAATGAAACATTTTCTCTTATAAATATTTGCAGAAGCCAGTGATACGCTAGCTACCTACTTGGGTTTCACGCTAGGCTGGAAAAGCACTTATCATCCTCATCAAAACGTACAAGAACAATATCTGAAAAATGACGACAACATAAGCTCATTTGCATCCGTGAAAGATAGCAAAGTTAATGAAACAAACTTCTTCACTTACAGTAAACGCAACGAAAGTATTTTAACCAACAAGGTGGCTGATTTTATTAGGACCTACAATGCGACCATTAATCCAATCGAAGAATCCAATGGTGACGCCACAGCTACGAATAGAATTCCTAATCAAGCAAATAACCCTCCAGCGCCCTGGGGTGTTATATGTCTGCCGCTAACGATAACAGAGAAAAATAGCACAAAATCTCAAGAGCTCCAGGAATTGGAAATATTAATATGCTACCCTGCTCCACCACCGCCACCAATTGATGTGAATAAAAATGACTTCAGTTCGTATCATTTAATGCGTTTACTCGGAGTGACAACATCTTCAACACCGATTCAAATAGCTGGAGATATAGAAGAATAGAAACAACAAAAGAGAAAGAAATACAATAATTTATATAATACATTAAGAGAATCATATTATTATCCTTGGAGAGAACTCAGAATTCAAAATTCTGATTATCTAAACAATTGCGATTTTTATATTTTTACCTTAATAATACTTAATTCCTTCTGAACCAATAGGTTAACCCTTTGTTAAATATTTGTCTACTATAATTTCAGATAAGTATATCCTACTGCTTGTAATTTTATAACGAGAAAATTTATGAACTTTGATATTTTTACACGTTTTTCAATTTATTGCCTCGTGGGCTTATTTTCGAACATAATCGTTCTTATAAACCATATGAATTAAACTTCAAAACGCGGTGTCATTTGTTGATATCGGAGACAGTCGGTCGAATAGTTAAGGAGTTTTTATGCCCTACACCACTTGCGGCACAAGGGTATATTTTATTATATCATCGAAGCTTGTCTGTCCGTCTGTCCGTTTGATGTCTATCCATGTATTTTGTGTTCAACCTACAGGCAGCAATTTTTAAGGATTTTTGCGGTGAAATTTGGTATAAAGACGAACGCTATTGGAAATTGGTTTGGACTTTCACTTCCCATATAACGTCTTATTTTGAAAAATTGTAATCTGATGTAACTGTAGGGTGCTGTATGGTATTTAATGTTAAATTCTTCCTCTTACAATGTCTTCAAGGTTAACTTATTCTAAAAACTAACATAACAAAATTTTCCCTAAGCAGGTAGGTATAAATATCAAAAAAAAAAAAATAAAAAAAATTGCTAGTTTAGTATATGAATACTGACTAATGTGAAAATACCTAAGCTGCTATTCCCGTTGTCGAAGAAACAGAGAAACAATGACAAAACACTTGTTGAAAATATTAATTAAATTTTTCTTTTTAATAAGAAACACAATTTTAAAGTTATTTACAAAATATTTAATATTTTAAATATTTATAGCCTTCTTTAAAAAAAAAAAGAAAGGAAAATAAAAATTTTTTTTTTTTTTTTTTTGCATATTTGCTCTGTCACTTAATGTATATGCATGCATGCACAATAAAGTACTCGTATATGTATTACAGTGTTCATAAACTAACCACGCCGAGGTAAACGCGTATAGAAGGAAGAAAAAGAAAATTAAAATTTTTCATATATTTTTAATTTATTCATAAACCACTCATACGTTATGTTATTCATATCCTTCATGCGTTATTTATGAACGAAAAAAATTATAATTAATAATAAATTATATTCATATGCAATAAAAAATGCATTGAGCATCTACGATTTTCTCAAACGAAGATAAAGAAGTTAGTAAGGATTTTGAACGTCCTATTGTGGTGTGCCCTCTCTCAAGTTTTTTTTCCCCAAAAATGTACTCAGAATTGGAAACATGAATTCTTCTTTTATTCACGTTAAGTATCGTCATATTTATAAGCTACAGGCTTATACTACTCCCGACAATTTAGTATTTTGGGATTAATTAGGGTTCTGCCCTCAAGCTAATTTCAATGGCGTTAGTCCACCCAAACACACTTGAATGAGATAATGAGTTGAAATATAAGGAATTCATACATGCCAAGGCACTGTTTAATTAAATATTTGACCAAAAACCTAATACGCAGGAATAAAGAAAATTCGGCTTCCACGAAAAGACGGAAACTGGCTTTTGTACAAACCATCGGTCAAAATAACTCGTATTGCTTTATGAGCCAAACTTTTAAATTCTCTTTATCAACCTTTCATCTTTTTAAGGAACAACAGCGAGCAAGTCGGAAAGATCTGCCTTCTTAAGAAAACATCACTACGATTCCACTTTACACGCAAAAGTGTTTAGGAGTACGACGTCAGCTTACAAACACTTTTGATCGATCTTTCATTGAAGGCCACAACTCAACTGACTTCACTTGAAGAAATCTGACAAAGCTGCAAAATACGTGACTAGTGCCATATTTTGCTGTGATGTTTTTGTTTATTCTTGTACCCGCTAGGCTTCTTAGTGAGTTCTTCTAAATTCTCTTACTTGCTGGATTTAATCTTTAGCGGGTGCACTTTGTTTTTCGACACCTGTATTAACCGGCGGCATCGAAAATTTTCACTTGCTTTTATTACTTTCTCAATGCTTTGGGAAATTTCCTTTTTACTAGAATCAGACATTTCTTAGATAGACTTATTTTATCAAATATGTGGTTTTCGTAGCGACACATTGACAGCGTCAAAATCATGTATGTATACGTGTCAGCCTCATACCTGAGATTTGCAGGGCAGTTGGATCATTAAGGACTACATTTAATCTGGCGAGCTGAGAGAAACAAAAATAGATGTTATTACACAAGAAGAAGTAGAGGGACACGAACGCAATTTTAATTCGATCTAAAGAGATCTAAAGACTGCATTCAAAGCCATTTGCTCGATTCCTTGAAGCATGTCTGTCCGTCTGTCCATCTAATCTCTGCCCATGGATTATTGCGTTCAACTTCAAGGTCATAAAAAGAAATACAATTTTCAAACCCGACCAAAACGGCTAAGTGGTAGTATGTCACCATTTCAAACTTATGTGAAAAACTTGGAGCGAATGTGGCCATTTTTGAAACAAAAAAATATAGTTTTTGTTATTTTATGATGAAGATTTAATATAAAAGTCAAGCGTAGCGAGTTTGAATCGCACAATACGATTCTTTAAACTCCGCCGTATATTCGATATCTTATGAAAATTAAGCTTGGCGACAAAGTCTCATTTGTAGTCTTTTATGACGGAAACAGAAATTAACAATATTAAATTTTAAGCATATATATATATGTATATATATATATATATATACGTTGAAACTTTATGCTCTAAATCGTGTATAATAATTTTTTTTCATGTGTGTGCAGATTTTTTATTAGTGGGACGTTCTAACCAACACTGCTGGCTTTCTTCCATTCATTCTAGCTAATCGAATGAATCATTGCACATTTACATCTGTATTGCTTGACCGTAGGTTATCGATGTTTCCAAAGATTCAACACATTACCCAAATGCCACACCATTTTTGAGTATCGCATCTCTTGGTAACATCAGCCTACCATTTAATTAAACATTTAAGCAATTGTTTTTTTTTTCTTACGAAAATTATCCTCTCTAGAGTTGTGTGTGCGTGCGACCTATGCTTGCGCTATACATTTCGAAAAATTTTTGTAACACGATTTTGTTGTTCTTAATAGTAATTCGAACTTAAATGTTTACATAACGCTATGCTTCACGACTGAAACGGTCTAATTACTATTCATACGTTCGAAGTAGAAAATGCGTAATAGATTAACTTCGCAGTATCGGAAGTAATATAAAATCAAATTTACTTTCATATTTAATTTTCTTCAAGGAATTCTTATGAATTGGTTTATAAGCACCGTGAGACCGACTTTAAGTAATTCATGCCAACTCCACTAACGTAATTTTTCATTTACCTTCGTTCGTTGCTTCGAGTTCATATGTGTATATATTGCGAACCAATTAGGCTATATTGTCATTCAAACGTCGAAGGTGCGAACTCACTCCATCCAAATTTTCGTCATTCATTTTGTACACCAAGGCATTCTTTTTCATCGATTTTTGTCGAGTAGTATTAAAAATGCACAGGATTTTTCATACAAAATTTTCAAAATCGGAATTTATTATATATTGGACGTAATTGTAAAAATGATTCGGCCGAATGCGTTTTCAATAGCGTTCTAGATTCTAAATTTCATAAAACTATATACAATGAATATAAAAATACAAAGGCTGTCGTCAGATAAACAGACGGATAGGACATCCTTGAATCAATTGCTATAATAAAAGTTGGATCTACGTCATGTTCTTGTGAATTTTGCTTACCTACATACAAACTTAAACTCATCAAAAATTGTATTAAGTAGAGAAGGCGAATGGGAACCCTCGCCAAAACAAGGTCAAGTTTAGTGAAAATAAGAAGAAGATTAGAGACAGAAATTATCACGTAATACAAAGTAAGTCACATAGAGTATCGATCAGTTACATATCCTATAACTATTGCGTTGAATGGCAAAGCGAAGAATTCCTCATTATATTATACATACATTCGTTATATTATACATTATTATAATATAACGGATTCTGCTCAGTCCAAAAATTTTATACATCTACTAATAAGTTCATTCTATTTCTTTTCTTAAATTGAAAACAAGTAAAAACACTACCCTATAGCACCTTACGGGTATGCGAAACGAAATAGTGATCCTATCCGGATTATTTTCAGTAACGTTCGTCTTTGCGCCGAAACATGTCGGTGGACCAAATTTTATCAAATGATCTTAATAATTTTAGTCTGTAGGTTAAACACAAAAAAACAAAACGGACTCACAGACAGACAAGCTTGGCTCCATTCAGAAGTGATCTTTAATCAATCGGTTTAGTAAAATATTGGCCTATCTCGAGTGCTTGTGGCTGTTGTGTACATCCGCATTAACTTAATCTACCCTCTAACACAGGACAGAGGGACAGACAAGCTTAGAATCACTTTCTGAATCGGTCGGTATAATAAAAGATTGGCCTATCGCAAGTCCTACTTCCACTAGCGGTGCATGGTATACAAAGAGTCAAACATATTCGTTTATATAATTTTGTTTTCCAATTAAATACATAGGCTAATGGAAAGTATAAGCGGGTTTGAACGAACCCTAATAATATTTCGTCCTTCTCTTAATATATTTATGCTCTTCTTTAAATCTAATGGGAGAAAATAATTGAGAATAATTATTATAAAAATTCTTAGAATTGCTTTAATTTGCCATCAGTGTACAGTCACAACTCGGTCATACAATTTAATGAACATCTGTGAATCATATCACATTCCACCACTGATACGCATATTGTCTGGAATCAGCAGCAAATAAGTTTATTACCTTAAGGCAGACGTTTCCAACTTTCACGCTACTGTACCTCATGTAAAAGCAAAACAAGTTTCCTCTACTCCACAACTTTTCCTCTTTTGGTATATATAAGATTATTTAGGCGATCATAATCTTTTAGACAGCGAAGATTATCCGCTTCAAAGGTTAACTTATGGCTGCAAATCAATTTGTTTTCA
The DNA here is from genome assembly GCA_000688735.1 of Glossina austeni. Classification (NCBI taxonomy): domain Eukaryota; kingdom Metazoa; phylum Arthropoda; class Insecta; order Diptera; family Glossinidae; genus Glossina; species Glossina austeni. The sequence goes on from KK502512.1 coordinate 731,437, forward strand.
CTTCAATTCAAATAAACGAATATTGATGCCTTACAAAGTCAGGACTGAAGACTCAAAACGAATTGATTCGATCTCGAAAATCACATTTAAATCCACGTTGACAATAATTAAATAAAACGTAAAACCTGAAATAACATGTAATAAAATCAAATAATCAAAACAAAAAAGCAAAAATTATTAAAATTGTGGCGAATTTTGAATACCCATCTTCTTAAGCGGACATGAACTCATTTTAGAACTTTTGAGCCAGCTTAAGAATGGGCGGTTTGATTGCAATAGGACGTTTTCACTTTTTAGTTTATCTATAGTTCTATAGTTGGCGCGTTTGTAGCGGGTCATGATCCTTTTTTAATGCAATGCATTCATCTAATCTAAGGTCAAAACTAGTACACCAATGTTCGATACTGAGTGAAAAAAAAAAACAGTAGTAAATAATAAAAGATTATCTCATAGACTCTTATCTAAGCATGTGAGAACGAGAGAAAACATAAAATAAAAACAAAGCAAACCAATCAATTTAAACGTAAATAAAAAATTTATGCAAAGCTGAGGCTTTACCGAAACCTGAATCAAACTCAGTTTTCAGCGATATGCTTAACGTATAACATGCACGGACGGAATATAAGCAGATAAAAAAAAAAATTAGTGGAAAGCAAAAAGTTTTATGAGAAAAATTAAATAATTAAAATATTTAAACAAAATATTCAATCGAAAAATTACCAAGCAAGTACGTAAACAAAAAAAAAGACAAAAGTAAAATGTAAAGTAAAAGAAAATAATTAAATTTGGAACTCTTTCGAAGAGGCTTATGTAGCTCAAATATTTATTATGTATTTTATATAATTTAATGAATTTTTATTATATATTTAAATACATAAATACTGTGAAGCAAAAACGATTTCGAGGCCATAACAATAACAACACTTACCGCCATTTCCAACAGTTGTGTGTTATATTTATTCCTTTGTAAATGTGTTTATTTATAAAAAGACTGGTTTTCCATATAATTTTTTTTTTTTTTTTTTTTTTTTTTGTAAAACTTACATAGAAATATAAAATTACGATTAATGAAAACAAAATAGAAAAACCCTCAGAATAGTGTTCCATAGTAAAGATACGGGAAATTTACTGTCCGCTGCAACTCAAGGTACAAACAGATGTTTTATAGAGAACAGTGCATCGCAAATTAACATAAATTAAAAAAATCTGGTTTTCAAGCTGCAAAAATTATTACTATGCTTTTCTAATGAGATATATATAGCAATTTATGAATTATTAGCAAATTAAGAAAAAAAGGTACAGATTTCGAAAGCCCCTGCAAGGAAAAGCATTGACCAAAAGTCAACGCTAGTATGGTTCGAAGATAGGGACAAAACAAATTGATTGCTGAGCATTCAGCGGAATTACGTATATATATATATATATATATATATATATATATAGTATGTATGATAAGTGAAGCGGAAACTTACGGCTTTGATAATAGTAATCTATAGAAGCTATACTAGAGCAAGTTGAAAGCGAGGCAGTCTACAAGTAATTTGCTTATTTTACGCTTCTGGGTTCCAGAAATAGCAGAAGCTCTAGGGCGTAATCCTATTGGTAGATGTGTGGTCTAACAGAGTTTACTTAAAATATGAGAAAAATGTGTTTGAGTTTTGGTCAAGAAATCGCACAATTTTGTTTCTTTCCTAGTATGTTTGTATGTATGCGCATGTTTAATATTTTAAAAAATCTTTGTAAATAAGTTGGTATAAAAGTTTAATTCATTATTAATGAAATTGACATCATAGGTCAATAAATTATCAACAATATTATCAAGATTTTCTTCTCTTTTCAATACTTTTTCCCCATCTCTTTTTAACTCAACTTTGTTTATTTAAAACTCTATACAATATGCATGTATATGCATGTGTAATACTATATACCGCAAGTGGATGGTCATCATTTTAATTAATTGACTTGAAATTGAAAATGAAAACAACAACTTTGCCTATGGATACGTTAGCGTTTCCTCAGAAGGCATTTTTCGTTCTATCGTTCTTTCTTTCTACTTTATTTTTTTGCAATTATTTAATAATAACTCATTGCAAAGATGTACTTCCTCTAATAAGAAAATAATACAAAATCGAAATGCATAGTTTAGAAATCCTCGAGAACCAGCTCATTATAAAATAATATTTGATTTATAAATTCAGTAAAAGCAATTAACAGCCTACAATAAAGCCACAGTGGACTTTTGTGACGAATCGTAAACAAATGACTGTTAATCTGAAGAATATCATAGCTAAACGCCAAGGTAGAGCTCATTATCCATTAATATTTGTAAAGGTCTGAATTTTTTGAATGAAAAGCATGAAAAGCATATACAAAAATACGACACGTACGGGGTTCGTGACATGCAGAAATACCCATCAAGCTTATATATATTTTCGATCAGCCTAAGATTCTAAGTCAATTTAGTGAGTTTATCTGACCGTTCGTCTATCTCTGCAATGCCTGCGAGGACAAAAAGTTAAACGATTATTCTTAGTACATGAACTCGCTGATCATAGCCTTCGATCATGTTTATAATGGGTGCGAGTATGTCGATTCTATGCCAAATTAAAGTTATACGACAGGCTATTATAGATCTGAAAAAATGCTTAGTAATACTACCTGAAAGTTCAGTACGAGAACGGACGTGAACTGCTAGAAACAGCTTGCAGAACATTGATATAAAAACTACACTAAAAAAAAAAAAAAAAAAAAAAAAAAAAAAAAAAAAAAAAAAAAAAAAAAAACTGCACTTCTAAAGAAAAGGACCGTCAAGTTGACTGACAAGCTCATAAATAATAAAATATTTAATACTTCCTTGTCATGATTCTGATAACGTGGGCTTGCACTAAGCACCTAGTTTCGTTTAACGGACACGTCCACAATTAATAAAACATTTAAGACTTCATTTGCAGGGTCTTGATATCGAAAGCTTGCACTAAACACCTACTTCCATTTTACAGACGCGTCCACAATTAATAAAACATAATAACATACTTGCTTTGCATGATCTTGATTTTGTAAGCCTCCGTTAAACAGACGCGCCTCAAAGAAATAAAACATTTAATACCTCCTTTGCGTGGTCCTCTTATCTTAAACTTGCGTTACTTCCATTTGACAGACTTGACAGAATTAGCAAAACTCTTAATACTTCAGGTATATGGTCCTAATATTGTAGACTTGCACTAAGTACGTACTTCCTAAGTTACAAGTTTCCCTTTCTATTCTAGTACGTTTTTGGATGTAAGATTTGGGCTAACAAATAATTTCGAGACAAACTATTCTAAACGGCATCAACTTCCTTAAGAAGAAGATCTTCTCCTAACAAGGTCGAGTTTTTCAAAGAATCCCTAAGAAGCCATAAATTTCAACTTATTTACCTTCGAATAAATTGTGAGCAAACACTGACGTTATGAATTAATCACAACGTAAAGGCGAAGTGATGCGTAAATAAGAATTTATTTTATACGCAAAACGATTTAATTCACTTTCGACTCAAACAAAAAGGTTACAGGCGTATAAACTCTGAGAAAATAAAAGTGTTTGTTAAATTTACAGTATCACGATCTGCGTTTAAGTACTCATCACATTCATGATGATGCCTAAGAGTTTTTAGTTCTACTTATTTTAAATGTCTATACAGCAGATAGTTGTTTTGCTCTTGATGGCACAATCATTCCATTTGTATACCGGAAAGACTAAATTATTACAAATTTGCACTTAAACGAAAACAAGTGGATGCCTAGTCGATCAACATGTTAACGATTATTTTATTTCATTGCAGATACGACGTAGCTAGAGATGACACCAAGTCTCTGTTTTAAATTGTCGTGTTTTCTCCTTGTGGCGGCTGTGTTAGCGTCTACTGTGGACGCTAAACGCATTTACAGCAGCGGAGGTAGTCGACGTTCATCAAGTTCATCCTATTCGAACGTTAGGCGTACGTCATACAATAAGCCTAATAGTGGCGGTAGCAGTTATTCGCATTCGAATCCCTCACTTTCGCATACCGGTTTGACTTCCTTGAGTTACTCCGGTTATAATGCGCAATCCAAACGTCCCAGTAGCACAAATACATTAAGCGCTACACGAAATACGCAAAATCATGCAGCTCGTCCAACAGTTTCGCCTATAGGTTGGAATGTACCACCAAAGTCACAGGGTCCACCACCGGCTTATTCACCCACAAACCCAATAGGCGGAGCAAAGACGAATATACATGAATCCGCACCAAGTTATAAGCCGAATAATGCTGCTCCACCAAGCTATTCGCAGGCAACGAATCGTCAACCGGCAGCGACAGCTACTCACTATAATAGTCAACAATCTAGCCCTAATTACAATCGTAATCGTTTTAACTCAACAGGAGGTGGCTTTGGAAGTGGTGTTCACACGCCCATTACGGCAACGAACGCGCATAATGTGCAATCGAGTTACCCAAGACAACAAATGCCCGCGGGTGCTAGCTACTATCCATCTGCCTCAAACTTACCCGCTGGAGCCACTTACCACTCCCCAGGGTCCTTGCCACCAGGTGCCACCTATCATTCGGCGGGCTCTTTGCCACCAGGTGCCACCTATCATCCGGCGGGCTCTTTGCCAGCAGGAGCAACTTATCATTCGCCCGGATCTTTACCACCAGGAGCTACATACCATCCGTCAGGGGGATTACCCGCCGGTGCCACGTATCACGCTCCTGGAGCTATGCCTCCGGGTGCAACATATTATCCTGCGGCTCCCGCCCCAGCATATTACCCAGCACCGGCCGCCTTACCAGCGGGAGCAACTTTTTTGCCAGCTGGATCATCCTTGCCGGCAGGAGCCACCTTTGTATCTCAGCCCCCTAAATCTTCATCCGGTCTAGGTTTTGGTAAGTTCAGCGAAAAAATACGAAAGAGAAAAGAAAGTTATAATTTATATGTAATTTCAGGAAGTGGTTTGCTGGCTGGTGGTTTAGCTGGTGGTCTTCTCGGTCACGCTTTAACACCCACACACACCAGAGTAGTAGAGCATACACCAATGATGGGTGGAGGTTATGGCAGCGGTGGCAGTGGCGGCAGTGGCGGCAGTAATAATGGTGAAGATAGAATTATAATCATCAATAACGGTCCACCAGGTTCGGTAACGACTACAAATGCCGGTGCGGGCACTACAGTCATCAATACAGGCGCTTCACAACTCCCAGCTGCAGAGCCTGGATCACAGTCAGCTGCCGCCCCAACGATCGCTAGTGCTCCGCCGGCAGAAATACCCAGTGCTGCTTTGGCTCCTTTAAACCCAACACCTGCGGAAATCTCGAATACTGCTAGTGCGACTGGCGCGGAAACGGCAGGTAATGCAGTTGCGGGAAACGGTCCTATTTCAACAAACCCTACCATTTCCCAGAGTCCTATGGAAACTCCAGCAGCTCCCGCTGAACAGCCGCCGCCTGGAGGTATTGTCTGTGTACCTATTAAAGTACCCGAGCCGGATCCAAACGATAGCAGTAAAACAATCGAAGTAGAAAAAATTGTATGTTACCCAGCACCACCACCCGAAGAGACGACAACAGTAGGCCAAATTTCCTCTAGCGCAGCCTCAACCGCTGCCGACAACTTATCATCCACTTCTTTATCCACTTCATCATCTACTTCATCATCAACTTCATCATCCGACACTGGGGAGCTAGTAACTCAATCTGCTACTGCTTTGGAACAGAATGCTCCCTTGGCTCCTCTACAAAGCACATCGTTTACTGTTCCTGAGGGTTCAGTAGCCTTGGCACCTTTAAATCCTGGTGATCCACCCCATATTATGAGAATTCCCGCTGCATCTCGCCCAATGGCTTTAATAGCTGATAGCGCAAACATCATGGTAGCCAGCGGTTCTAATTATCCCTCAGTTAGCTTTGGGTTGATATCGGTACTCTATATTCTGATCGCCTACTGTTGCACCTAAGAAGCAGAAATTCATAGATAAGAAATCGAAAAGCATAATTGTTTGTAAATATAAAATTTTTTATTACCTTATGAATGTAAAAATTGCTATTAATGAATAAAATTAAGTTTAAGTCGAAAGAAATTTGGTTGTGTTCTCCGATATACCTACTACCACTACACATCACGTTTATGACCACGCCGCTCTAAGCTCTGATCACATTCCGCTGATTATCAGCATCGACGCGATCCTACACATTCGCTCTCTAAAAAGTAAACTTATTAAGTGTTAAACACATATTGAAGCCTTTACAGAATATCGATCGATTAACATTTCTTATATAATTCGAGATTGCAAAGCTCAACTGAAACTGACTTTTCAACCAACAACCAACAACCACGCCAGTCTTGAAAGAGAACCACCGAACAAGAATAAAAGAAGGTTAAGAAGAACCATAGTAAAATAACAGAAATCCTTTAGATGAAATAAATTTTAGGCGGCTAGGAAGAAACCAGTTTTACGACTCACTAAAATAGGTAATGAAGAAATCAAAAATTTCTCAATCAAGATCAACATTGAGTGGACCATTTAGAAATTAAATGAATTTTGTTGCTTAAATTAATTCAACGAATCTGAAGTTAATTGTATGAATGAATTTCTACGGCGTCTATTTATTTCTAATGTAAGCATCACACTGATATTATTACTCTTTTCCGATCGGACGACAAGCGCCCCTTTTATTTACTACACATTGCCGTACCCTTTTGCTTATTATCTTTATTCGTAGATTGTATATAAAAACAATAAAAAAAAAAAATATAGTGACAGAAAAGTTTAGTGGGCCACGGCCTACTATTAAACACTCTCCGTCAGTCCACAAATATTCATATACCGACTTTTCAAAATGAGTTGTTACATGGGAACTGGTCGAAAAAAGGGTCCATTTTTAATGGCGTTCGTCCTTAGGTCAAAACACGTTAGAGTACGAAATTTCATATCTAAAAAATTGCAGCTTCTATCTTCAGCACGACAAGTCAAGCTTAATTTGATTCAAAATGCAACTGAATACAACCATACAAACTTAATATACTCTTGCACCGCAAGTAGTGTAGACTAGAATTATTGAATATGCATTAACTTTAAATAAAGAGATTTTGATTTTCTCACAGTCCACTTGAATTAAAGAGCATTTAAGAACGGCATCCTTTTTTCGAGTCTGTACACATATTATATGAATTTCTTATATAAAGTGAAATAATATGAAATAGACATAAACATTTACAATTGCTTGCTTTCCAAACCATTTAACACTTTTAAGTGTACACTCTCTACCTATTTAAAAATGGATAACAAATGGCAATAGACATATAATTTCATTTACATCTTCAAGTACCTACAAGACCTCTGGAATGTACTGTGAGAATTATTGCTTTCTTTAGCTCGAAAAATCCGCCAGAGCTTGCTAATGAAAACTCATATTATGACTTATAAAAAAAGCTCATTTTTAATAAAAATACCAGCACCTGGATAGTTGTCCAGGAATTTCTGTATCTACCATACAACATGAAAAGCTTTGTATGTAAAGGTTTGTGTACAAGAGGAGGGAAAACTCTTTTTAGCAAAATTTCCACCCCGATTACTATATACGCATCGATGAAAATTTAGAAATTGAAAAAAATCCCGTTTTGTTAATCTCGACTAATATATGAATTGAACACAATAAAATGCGAAAAATATTACTTGTTTTTTCTTTCAATGTAAAAATAAGAAATTTATAATTGGCTGGGCCGGTATCACCGCTACTCATTTTATCATATCAATATCATCGTTGTCCTACACAGGAGGGTAAGGTAAGAAAAAGTTGTTATAGCATGTCGTAGCGTGCAGTTATTTCTTATTATAGCTAGTACGGATATTGTAGACCTTTTATTAGAATAAAACGGAGGGAATAGCAATCTGATCACCTACAGCTTTTTTCTCATTTTTAGCAGACAATGTATCTCCATATGAAGAATTTGCAGAATGGCCTTCAACATTCTGCCTAAAGCAGAAACCGTGAAAGAAATGAAGGGTATGGTTTTTTCTTCTCACTCTCTCTCTCTCTCTCCCTCCCTCACTCTTCCTTTCCCTACATAGTATTCTCACAACCTATGTAAAAAAAGAAAAAGGCAACTTTTCGTCTTAACACTTTTTTCGTAGAACACATTGCAGCACTGTCTTCTTTTGCTAGGCGGCTACTGAACAGACCCCATTGTAATTTCCAATTTCGATTGAGTAAAAATTTCTTTATTTCCCTGAATTCTTTCTCTAAGGAAAGCATTGGCATTTCACATATCAAAATTTCCAAATAACATAAATTCTGCAATAATAAATTCCTTTCTATAGTTCCTATAGTTGGACGCAAAACCCATGGTTTTTTCTTTTATATTCCAATAGGTGGTCGAACTCATTTCTCATTTATATTTCAGTTTGATACAAAACCCAAGATTTTCTATTTCAGTTTGACATAACACCCACGGTTTTTTCTTTTATATTCCAACAGGTGCTCGAACTCATTTCTCGTTTATATTTCAGTTTGATATAAAACCCAAACATTTGTAAGAAAAAAACAACTGATTCCAACTTTTAAAATGCTTTGCAATGGCTAATATAACAACAACAAGTACGGCCGAGGAAAAACAAGTACGGCGGCGCACGTACTTGGTGTTGTACGCCGCCAATATGAGTGCAGGGGTTCAATTAATATTTTTTTTTTTTTCTTCACTGCTTGGAAATAAGAAATCTTTTCTTTTTATCAGACTCATGAAAATATGGTTTTATGATATTTCAAGGATTTTTTTCAAGGATATTATGTTATGACAAAGTACGTTAATTCAAACTATTTGGACTTTCTTCGCCTTACGCGGTAATTAAGATTTTCAGAATTGAGGCCATTCATTACTGATAAGGATACTATTTACACTTTACAAGTTGATTAACTTTATCGCGATCTCAATATTTTGTTTCGTAAGCGTTCATGAGGGTTTAGTTTTCAGTTTTACTTAAACACTATTATGAGATTTTCAAAACTAAAAATTTAATGTTGCAATTGTAACGGAACATCAGGGAGGTTAGGTTAAATAAAAGTGACAACTTTGAATGTTCTATCCGTCGGCATGATAACATATGGGCTGTGAATTCAAAAATTCGACTGAAATTTCCTTTTAAAAAATAAAGCCCAGCATGTAATGTAAATGGGTTAATAAAAGCAAGTCCGAAAAAATTCGTGGTCCCTCTTTAAGACATGATAAGTGAACAATATCAATATGCCATTAAATAACAGCAGTTGTATCTCGCTCGCCAATTTAATAATGCCTGAATGAAGAATAACATCATGATGAATTACATAGTACACAGTGTCCTCCTCGCTAGCTCCTGCCAAGTAGCCGAAAGAAATAATTGCTAAGAAGAATACCAAAGGCATGAAATACGGGATATATCCCGTTCATAGATGCCTTCTCGCCCATAGGTTACAATAGAATGATGCGATGGTTGGCTTTAGAAACAGATGGGTTCCGTAGATCGTGCAGATACCGCCAAAGGGCTATATTTCGAAACATCCTGCCGTCCTACCATACGTCAACTGCTAAATACTATTCAGTCTAGCTCTTTGAAATGCAATCTCGAATATGACGGACAATGGTACCATTTATAGACATCCGAAAAAGAAAAATGCGATGCCGGTTAGAACTTCTACCGCCTCTTCTTTATAGCACAATAGCAAAACTGCTTTGAAACGAAAAAAAACCACTTTGGAATATTCTAAAAGGCCTCTAAATGGTTTGATACTCAGGTTAATACCTACACAGTACCAGAAGTACTGGCATGACTGGTAAGGCACTTGGAGGCACCTCACGGCATTTTTGCACTACTTTTTTTTTGCTAGTGCAATGCAAATGCACAAATTGTAGTGAAAGTATTAAAGCATTACTGCAAATTGTTAGGAACCTAAGTTGCAACAACACTTCGAGCCGTATATCGCCATCAACTCGTAAAATGTAGAGAAATCGAATGTTGTTAGAGAGTGAGCTCATTTATTTATAGGCGCTCGGTGATCCACTCCAAATTCACTAATTTCTTGAAAGCACTTTATCGCTATGTATGAGTTGCAATTTTTTCTTGTTTTGCGCGTGGAGTCTGATAGTTGCCTGTAAACGTGCCACGTTGCAGTGCTTCCTATTCTTATTTTGCTTGCTTGTGTTGCGGCGATCTGTGGAACTCTAATTGAGAATATTCGAGCATATCTTGCTGTTTACACAAGAAGGAGCTTAAGAACGCGCAGCTAACTGTTCCCTGTGCTGAAATAACACGTAACTTCACCATAAGGTCTGTGATAGCGGCGGCAAGAAGATGAAGAATGTAAGAATCAAGCTTGAGAAGTAGGTTAACGAGGCATTAACGATCTGCAAGCGGCCGTGAAAGTAATGGAGAATAAGGCAGAAAAAAAAACCGTTAGTTAGGAAGAGAAAATTTAATAGCGTGGCATGTTTCACGACATGTACGATAACTCTTTCGGGCATCATTTGCGGTGAGATATGTTCTCGCACTTATGTCAATGAACATCTACCGCCATTTTGTCTGAATCTGAACTCTTTATGCAGGAAGGTGAAGAATGATGATAAAGTTGCCAAATTCAAGATCCTCACCCAGGATTTGCCCAAAGTAAGTGTTACAACCAATGACAGCGCTGTGGGTTCGTATGATTTTTACATGCTCTTAAACAATACCTAATACCTTCTTTATCGCTCTTGTTGCGTTTCAACCTTGTGTTTTTAATGAATTATGGAACACGTATGGAATCTTAACTTTCATAAATTTAAGTAAGTTAATCTGTCTTCCCATTGATCCAGTTGCCCGCCGCAAATGCTTTGGGACTGCCTCTAATATGATGATCTTAATCTTGACGCTGCACACCTGAATTGCCGAAGTATTAGTTCTTTTAAAGGGCCACGAAAGTTGATGGTAATCTCCTTGAGTTGTTATTTTTGCCGTAAGTGGAACTTGGCTAAGAGACTATGTTTCTCAAGCAAATCTGGCACATGCTCCGTAATAAAGGTATATTAGCATCCTAGGCGGTCTTTCCAAAGTTACGGAGTATATTCTGCTGGGAATATTGAAATCTTCCTGTCATCGTTCCATAATGTTAATAACCTTGCTATTTCTGCATCCGTTCCGATCAAGCAACCTTGCCCTCGAAGCAAGCGCCCGCCATGGTTTAATAAGAGAATTAAATATTATAAAAATAGGAAAAACAAACTTTTCGAAAAATTTATAAAAAGTGTTTCTACTGACGACTATTTCGTCTATCCTGCTGCAAGGCATAGAAGTAATTATCTCAATGTTATTGCAGATACCTTCAGTTGATAAAATCTTCACAGCTTGTTAATCCTAAATATCTTCTTAAGCTTGTCAACTCCAAAAGAAAAATCTGCGTATATCCTCATCTCTCTATGCTGAATACTTCAGACGAAATTTTTCAACTGCTGATTCCGATTTAACTGTTAATTATCCCTATCCGATAGCCAACTCGGTTTCGATTTCCAACTTGGCCATTTGGGAAAATAACGTTTTAGAAGGTTTGAAGTTTCTAGTATATAGTTGTGCATCTGAGCCTAGTGGCTTTTACACATTAAGGGTCTCCCGTTAGTGATTACATCCAGCCAGATCTTAATGTACGCTAACGATGTTAAACTATTTTCTTTCTTTTCCTTGGAGTCACAATGGTATCAACTTCAAATTCACGTAAATAATTTGATTACAAGATCTAAACATATAAGAACATTATAGTCGGGCAAGTCCGACGATCAAGTACCCTACACCACATTATCCAACACAATTCTTATTTTTATTACAGAAGACAAAAACTATATATTGTTTCTATATAAAGGCATCTTTTTCATGTACGTATTTATAGGAAACCTCAGTTTACAATATGCAGGAACATATACAATAAGAATATATATAGACATATGTACAATATAAATATATGCAGGTTCAATGTGATCCTGGCAGCGAATCGGTGTACAGGAGCTGCAAGGAACGGCTGCTTCCTTCCAAGCTTATTAACAAATTGTATCATAAATTTAACTTTTCTCGGAGTGCTTGTAAGCTTATGTGGTCGTATATTTCGTTGTAACGTCTGTCCTTTTTTGGCATATGCAGATAAAATTTTCCCGCTCCTCGTTCGAAAACAATATTAACGAGTCTTTAGCAATTGTTGACTCCTAGATGATAGATAATATGGTTTGCATTAACTTCAGTAAGACTAAAGCCTTATTCTTCAATTTTCCCCGTGTTGGGCCATACAACTTCAATATAAAAATAGCTGAGAATTCCATTGATCTTGTAGGTTCAATGCAATGTCTTAGGGTAAGCCTTGAGCGCAAACTCAACTTTGACCCCCGTATTGCGAATATCTCTGCTAAAATTCGTCTTACGCTCTGAAAACTATACAATCTAAATCTGTATCTGCCTCCACAAACCATTGCATATTCCCTCCTCATGACCCATGTTAACTATTGTAGCCTTGAAGTCTTTCCTGGTTGCACAAGGCATAACTTAGACCAAGGCTTCAAAGTATTGTTGTGTTAACCGTATAACACATAAAATTTAGACACCATGTCTCTCCTCTTTCGTTCATGCTTTCCTAAAATTCCCCTTTCCCGATTATCAAAAATTCAGGTTGCAATCATTCAAACTCGACTTGCAATTAATTTAATTAACCGACTAAAGTTCTCTAGGTCGAACAGAAACCCCTTCATATTTATACCATTTTTGTATAACTCATCAGCCGAGCGATCTCTTACTGTTTTTACTGTACGTTTACTGTTCGTGCTGCTGGATATTGAAATGCCTTACCACTGAGTCTTACATCCTTCGATCATTCTTTGAATACGTTTCAAAGAGAATTCTCCGGACCGCTAAACTCCGTATATGTATATTTGAATATTTTGTTGGAATTGATGATCATGGAGTTTATGGAGCAAGCTGACTTGTATATCACTTATGTTACAGTTTATGTCTGAACATGAAATGTATCTATTTAACTAGGGAAGAGGCTTATATGGCTTATAGTTGCTTAAGAAATGAATCAATGAAAATAAAGTGAAATCGGTCTATAAAAGTAATTTGCCACAGGAATTAACTCTGCTTTATTTGAACTATGTAAGCCACCCACTAAATATTTGGCGCCACATTTCTCTTCCATATGACAGCTCCTTTTGAAAGTATACTCTAATCTGGAACCAAGATGTAATTGTTGGCATTTTATCACGGAAATAAATAAAAAGTTTTAATAAGCGAAATAGCGTAGGATATCTAAAAGTTGACCTATATTTAGATATAGGCTATAATTTCCTTACGTGCGTTTATAAAAGAATTATGAATCCAAAATATTTTTCAGAAAGAGTAATTTGTAATCAGTTTTGTAGCGCTGTCCAGAGCAAGTTTTTGTATTATTATTATTATTATCCTTATTACTATAATTTAAGACTAATGAAATAAATTCTTAGACTAAAAAAAAGACATTGAGCACCAGCAACACAAGCTATCGGCTCTAATTTATAAAAGTACATTAAATATTGAGCCTCGTAGCTTTAATAAAGTAATATATTGAATTAATATTCTGTTCTAAAGCTGATTTTAGAAAGTCCAAAGGGTTAATCGTTTTAAATGCAATACTTCTAGCCAAGGAAAAGTTAAGGCAGTCGCAGAGAAGGTGCTTTATAGTAAGAATTTGTTCGCAACTGCAGATTGGGGAGGAAGACTTCTTCAAGATCCATTGCTGAGTTGCAATTGTATGTCCAAGGTCAATTCTCGAAAATGTTTGGATCTTGATTTTCTCAACATTTGTTGGATATAAAAGTAGAATTAATTGAGGGTTAATAGAAGAGTAGTGTTGATGATGGTATTGTAGATTTTCTTCTGTAATTTTCTTTTTAACTTTTCCTCCAATGTATCTTTGAAGATCCAATTTTTCCATGGCATCATCCATCATTAGAGGTGCAGAAGCAGCATCCTTTGCCGCTCGATCAGCCTGTTCATTTCCCAATAAACCGATATGACTAGGAACCCATAACATTTTAAGATTTCTGCCGGGTGTTGTAATTATATTCCTTAATGTGTTGATGGTGCTCCATCTCGAAGTCGAGGGATTCCGAATAGCTTGTAATACAGACAGACTGTCAGTAACAATGACGGTTTTAAATTTGCTTTTATGGGCAAAGTTCGCAGCGTGAAGGATAGCTCTGGCTACGGCTGTGAAAGTTGAAGTACTTGCGTGAAATATGTGATTGAGAAGAACCTGCCCTGAAGCATCTACCACGGCACAAGCAGGAGGCAGACCAGATGATTTTGAACTGCCTGTGTATAAAAGATTCCAACCGGTACTCTCCACTACTCGGGTCCTGGTGACGTAATTTGGAGTATCTTCTTTCTTGTGCATAGACAACGAGATGTCAAAGGAGCAGTCTTTCAAAATCCATGGAGGCTTAACACCAAAACAGCGGAAAATTTTTAAGGGAATATCCAATTCCTTTGCGAAAGAATAATTTTTAATCAGTTTTGTTGCGCTGCTCCGAACAAGTTTTTGTATATTTTTTATATATTTTTTTATATCGTACGATATTTTTCATTTTTTAAAAAAACTTTTCGCTTTACTTCGCGGAAATTGCTAAGAATTCGCTAATCCGTGACTTTGAAACACATGAAGCTTCGAATGCCAATATCCATCTCTTTGTGAACGGGGAAGTTAAAGGAAGTTAAAAGCAAGTTGAGGCAACAAAAGGTGCGATTTCTTTAGAGAGAAAATTGTAAAATAAAAAATGGCGAAAGCGCGGAAACGCGGAAACGTAACACGAAAAAAGCCCAAGACAAAAAAGAGAAAAGATTTGAAAGATTCTCTTTACCACTACTTCCTCTAAAAAACTATAAAATTATAAAGTTGGAAGAAGTTAATGCACACGACGCAAGATTAATCCAAATCCTATTGGAATCAAAAAGTTGCCTACATTTTATTTATGGTAGTTACATACACATATTGTTGTTGATTGATTCCCAATGTAAAAATATATTTTCTTTGTATTTGTAGAAGCTGCGATTAAAGTTGAAAAAGAAAATGATAAACAAATGCAGAAAGAAAATTGGAATACTTACGTAAACTGTGATCCTTATCCTCGGCCTGATCAACCGCTCGAAGTACGTGCATATAAAACAAGACTTAAAAATATTGGAAAATGAAAATATTGAAGGGCCTTTCAATTGAGTGTTCTCCGTAGACGAACGCAGCATACTTACGGAAAGATACGCGCAAAATCTTACACGTCGTACGCTATCGAAAACAACACCTCAATTAGGTTTGCAATACAGATGTGACAGAGGGTTTATGTAGGTTCCTGCCGTGGAGGCTTAACCCTACGGTGCCCGATGGCACACGGAGTGAGAAAGCGTCACTCACGCCCCGCTGGTAGCAGGGAGGCTCCCAAGCAGTTCCAGATCAAGGGCATGTGTATGGCATGCCTTTCCCTCTAACGGGGGCGAGGCCTATCTAAAACTTCAAATATTTAATGTTCCCGCGATTTTGGGGGCAACCACAGCCACCACGAAACTCCCCGAAGGGCCGTTCCCAGCAGCCACGTAGAAGGCCGACAACTATGAGGATTCTGCTGCAGCAAAAACTGCGGCCAGCAATTCCTCGCAGAGGGGATCCTCTGGGCAACCTGACCCCCGTGGTATCTTAATTGTTTTAAAAGTCTAAGGTCAGACTTTGGGCAGCATATGGCTACGTACCAGTTAGATCCATACCTCTCGGACTGGTGGCCTAAGGGGGTTTGCAATACAATGAAATAGTGGGTGATTACTTCGAAATTTTGAGATGAACTGCTACCTTCTTACGGGGGCTGTTCTTACGGGCAACCGTGAAAGTTACAGCTGAAGTCTTGACGGATATCATAGCCTTAAAAAGCGCGATATCTAAAGAAATTTACGAAACTTTTAATTCTTTAACATACCGAATATTATCTAGGAGAGATGCATATCTGGAGTAAGTGATGTACACTTCCAGGAAGCTGGAAATATATTTATATACATTATTGTATTATTATATGCTGCTGAAGGATTAATAATTTATCTTCAAACCTTTTACCTCCTTCTCTTATTATTACAATATAATCGGTTTTAAACTGAATAGAGTTGAAATGTTTAACACAATTAATTAAAATCCCGAACGAAATTTTAATTTTTAATTACATATGAAAAAGTATGGAAACAAACATTCTTACTTATCCCCCGTGTACCGCTGTTTGCAGATCATTGGATCCTGTTACTGAGGAATATTTCTTTTCTGATGACAATTTCCGAATGCATATATGGACTGTGAAAAACGTTCCCATTTTACACATTTAGAGTACGTTGCGAATCATCCAATGTGTTTGTAATGTACTTCACATCTATTCATAATTGTAACCCATAATTCGTCGTAGTGAACCTCGTATGGTGGCTAATCTGCATAACTTAGATATTTTGCTGCACATACCCTACTCACTGTTGCGACTTAATTTATGTGTATAAGGAGTGCATGTAAATGTTGATACCCGCAGTGAACAGGCGAAAAGTTTTATTCTGGAAACTCCCTTGCATTCTAAGGACTTCAATACCAGTACACAAGGTGGGCTTTTAACATTTTTGCATTTTGCAAATGATATCAATTTATGGCAATGCATATAACTGTACTTGTTTTCCCGGGTGATACACAGTATTAACTGAAAGTTTAATGCGTGACCATGAAATGCAAAATAAAATTCAAGAAAACGTTCGCACCGAAGCTATCGTAAGCATGAAGAAATAGTTGGAAAAGCTCCCAAAAGGCTAAAAAAAATGAAGAACCCAAAAGAAAAAAACTCGAAGCCCAACATACGGGAACTAGAAGCGATCATCATGTCCCGAACACCACATCACCTTGAAGCTGATGAATATCCTGATGTTTATGCGAAATTCCTTGAAACAGAACAGACAAAATTTGAAGACTTTTTAAGTATTGCTTACGATCCTATAACTCTTAATATAGATTCTGATGACGTAAGTTTCCTTTAAAGCTTACTCTGGACGTCCGCAATCTTACATACATATTTTAGATTAATCTGCGAATATTCGTAATCGTGGGCGGAGCTTATCAAGTAAATTTTGCACAAAAACCGTTAAATGTGAAGATCGGTAATATCGGTATGACCTGGCAATGTGCTGAGCGAAAACTTATTATCGAAAAGGACATAGGCATTGACGAGCCTTCCCCGAGTGGTTTTGATTCAGTTATAGGCACTAGAAATTGCTTAAATTGTGACGAGTTTCTATCACCAATTGACATCGTAAAAACACGTGTAGACCCAACGCATCCTTTATTTGTTTTGGTTTTTCATGTACCAGAATATCTCTGTTATTGGGGGGAACCAATTGCATGTCACTATGAAGAAATCCAGGAAATTGTGAATATTGAAAATTTGGAAAATAGAAAGTCAAAAGAAGACTTTATTAACCTAATAGACATTAGTCATGCACAAACAACTTTACGAAATAAATTAGAGGTCGAAAAGTTAGATAAACAAAACGAGACGCTAATTAAATCCCATCGCATAAATCTTCATTGTTCTCGGCCAAACAATTTTGAATATAGAAATATTAACTCAACATCTCTTCCCAACCTGCCAGATGTTGTGAAGTTACTAGATTACCATATGGATTCTCCTTTAACAGCGGAATAACTGCAATTGATTAAAGAGCTTTGCTTGCCACAAATGTTATCTCCATACAAGTTTCCGAAAGAGATTCAAGAAGAAGCGGTCAAAAAAGCTAAGCGGAAGAGATTTTTATCTTTTCAACATATTAAGGAGCAACAACCACCACATGGGTGTAATTTTAATGAATCGCAAAACAACCTAGAGGACGGGCTTATGGTCTTTGGTCAAAGCAGGGATTTTGAAGTTACTGAGCAATTGCAAGCATTCCAAAATGTGTTGCCGACTGTACCCCAATCTTTTTATCAATTAGTAAAAACATTAACATTAATTAAAAAGTTTCTTCAAAACACCTCGAATCAAATAATCCGTTTGCCATCGTTTAACCAAAACATGGACTTAGAAAAGGTTAGAAATAAAATAAAACACGAAGTACTGGGAAGCGAAGAAAAGAGACGAAAAAAAAGACGCGCTCGTTCTATAGCGTCATTAAAGAAAACACACGAAAGATCTAAACAAAAATCGAACTCCCTTAACTTTCCTAAAACAGATTCTTTAACTAAATTGCAGGGAGCATCTTCAGTTTCATTGAAAAGAACAAACGTGAAAAGTCGCAGTTCATTGAAATGATGACCAGGGCGTTCGTCGAAGGAAGTGAACATATCGCGAAGGACCAGCATAGAACATCGTCCAATATTGAAACAAGAATCTAGACGCCCCTCAAAGCAAACTCACGCACCAGTGAAACCAGAATCTAGGCATTCCTCAATTGAATCGGACTTTTCAACAAAAACGAATGTGGACACTAGCATTAGGTCGGTGAAATGAAGGTCCAAACCGTTATTAAAGTCGTCGGCATCGTCACGAAGAACGAGCACGAGAAAACTTACCGAAGAGCTCGTTACGCATACTTACCTTCCCGGTGAAATTTTACACAAGCCAAAAGACACCATTTCTCATTGGACCACCAAGCACATTAAATATTCACGTTTTATAAGGGAGGAGCAAATATTTATGATCGAAACTGATCGACTAGGTATGCATGGAAGACAAGCCGAAACTTGTTTAAAATTACATTTTTAATTTGCTTATAAGCGCTACGAACACTTTCCAATCAAATATTGGGCAATGCAACCAAGTGAAGCCGAGTAAGTTTTCGTTTAGCAATACTAAGTGAAAAATCCATGATTTTTACATCTTTTCAATATGCCAAGCTTTGCATAATCTTGTGTTTGTTTTGTGTCTGAAACACGACAAACGCAGAGCTGAGTTACAAATTTTGTGGTCAGCCTATGTCGAGCTATACTTTTAATCAAATGTTATTACAGCTCTCAGGAACAATAGATGATTCAAAGCCCTATGTACGTATCTATTTATAATAAACGTTTGATAAACCAACATAACGCGACATATGAATTCATATTTAAATTTTTAAATCAGGTTTTTACGCAACAAGAGATACAATACAATCGGATTGTTATATAACTCGACAGTACACCAACTCAAAATCACATTATGCAACTGTGATTAAATGAGAATGAAACGAAAAACTATTAAGAAAACAAATAAAACCATCTGATTGAGTATCCGAAAACGCGTAGGGGCCACACTACAAGTATACAATACAAAAAAAAAAATGGAGCAAGCCCGATACTTCACTAAGTTCGCTAATACAATTCCTCATTTATTTTCATAATTAAATACCAGAAAATGTGTGTGTGTGTTCTCTGCAAAAAATCTATGTAAACCTGTATAAGGAAAGGGGCCCAAAGAGCGGACGTTGTGCAAATGCAGCAAAATTAATCTCTTTCTTAACCTTTTCCTATTCACTATTCGCTTCCTTTTCCCATAATTCCTAAAAATAACATCTAGCGATCAAATGAAGGCTTGCTTTTCATGAGTACCTATGAAGATCTACGTGGTCTTTATTCGGTGCTGTTCATTTTTATGTCATGTTGGGAATCAACTCTCATGGTGAAATTTTAAAAATTAGACGATTTTGCATTATAAAGGCATAATCTTTGTAAGAACGTTTATGTACGAGCGGTTTAAAACATCTGCCTATCGAGTCGAAATTTTCCATGTCAATTTTTGTCGGGAAATTTCGAAAATTGTAATTTTTTTTTCACATGCAGACTTTTTCAAAATAATTCAATATAGGGAACGGCCGTAAAAATGATCCGATGCAGTCGATTTCACGAAACACGAAACACGAAAACATATCAGCATAAAAAATTTCATCACAATCTAATCCTATCCAATGATTCGTTTTCAGCATATAGGGCCGTAAAAATGATCCGATGCAGTCGGTTTTCAATAAGCCTGTTCACGAAAACATATCAGTATAACAAATTTCATCATAATCTAATCCTATCCAATGATTCGTTTTCAGCATGTCGTGTAATTTAGTGGACAGAGGTCGCAAACCGGCCCGGTCATCGCTGGGCCAAACCACATCAGTGTAACAAAGTTTATCCAAATATATTGCGACCTGTACACTGAGCACAAAAATACATTTCCAAACCTCGGACTGAATGGGAGGTGGGACATTGAGGGTTTTTATCAAGCCCCATGAGTATTTTCACTGATAGTGTTTCGATATATGTTTCGAGTACAACAACTTTAAATTTTATTTTACAAAAGCAATCTGCCAAAACTTGACCGAATCAACTGTGCGAACGGTTCTGAATATTTATCCCACATCGAACAAAAAAAATAATAATAGCGACTGCTACGAGCAAAAAGATGCAGTTAATGTATTTTAACTTTACAATCGTTTACTTTTTGACAGCCCTGCAAATGAAGTGGTTTTTACACTCGATACTCAACATGTTAGATGCGTTTTAAATATCACCAAAAAGGGAGTACGTGGACATGTTTCGAAACCTATCGGGATAAGCAAGCACAACAAGAATCCTAAAATGTATTTGATTATCAAAGATCCCGTTAGAGATATTGCCGTGCTGACGAAACTATTTGAAGAAAAGAATCTAAACATGTTTGCTAACGGTGCTGCATCTTTTTACACCGACAATGGCTATCATTCTGTGAAGCATTTAGCCGTCGAAAACCATACACGTTATTGTATGGCTTTACATAGTACTCAGATGAAATTCAACTTTAGTCAGTGGAATCATTTCGCTGAGCGACGTGATATCATTTTACAATTTGACAGCTACGAACGACCGAGCGACAATAGTTTGGAGGTTCGCGTCCCACCAGAAGGTGTCAAATTCGTCGAGATCACTGAGAGATGCCCATTCACTTTGGAAGCTAATACCATGTTGAGATACAGGCAAACATGGCGCAATTTTGACGTAAGTCAAATTTCTTTTCTACCCCATATGCCTAATAATAAATTGCTGCATTTTTCCTTTATAGCTGTATTCGGATTTGCATCGCGCGATATGTTCTGTTTTTCCGGACGCAATTTCTTTACGTTGCAAAGATAAGAAACTTATTGATGCCCTGCTAACTCTTCTCCGTGAAGTCCGACCACTGAGCTTTTCCTCATATAAATTAAATTTAAGCGATAAGATTATAAAATATTGTAACTAATAAATTAGATTCAAAACGAACTCTAGTGCCTTCTTTCAGTGTATCAATTGTCGAATGCTTTGAATATATTTCACGAAGTCTATATGTCTTGTGCTGCAACTGTCTAGCGGTGCAGCCGATGTCGAACCGAGTTAGCGTAGACATTATGTTTACTCGCAAATCATATGTAGCGTTAAAGAACAACGCCAAGGCAGTGCATTGAGAAGAGTTCAGTAAGTTTTAGATATCAATTTCCACAGAACCCTAAACGAATTAAAGAGCTCAAACTCGGCTTATTATTGTTGTTATTATTATAATTTACCTAGAGAAATTCTAAGCGCAAAGTCTTAAAGCACTAGCATCGGCTTTATTGAAAACTCTATCACACTAGAGATTTTAATCCATCATCATCGAGTTGTTAGTCGAGATTCTCGGCCCTTCAAACGGACGGATGAGTTTTATTAAAATAAAGTTTCCATAGAGGTACAGATAGGAAGATTGAAGTTAATAAAGCCTAATAAAGCCGACAAATCTGTGATAACATTAATTAACCGCGAAAGGAACATCTACGATAAACCCATGTTTCTCTTGTGAATGTAGGGCAAAATGTTACAATATAGGTATATAACGTAGCAAGGAGTTTAGGGCATCCAATCATTATTCGAAGAGGAAGAACAAGACTGAAGCAATTCAATTCAATCAACGCAGCGGCAATAGGAAGAAAATCACATAACAGGGTCAGATTGAAGTGTTGAAGCCAATCCACAGATCGAAGTTTAATAAAGTGTAGCAATGATCCAACAGAGCGCTCCATTAAAACGAATCCTTTGATGGAACGAAACACCTAAATCCACATTTCGAAAAATATTCCTTCTTGAGAAAGCTTCTTGCATTTTGAATATTTAACGCCATAGATTAAATCAGCGACACGTAACCAATTACCTAAATCGGCTTGAAGGGGACAGGAATATGGTTCCAAGCTAGAGAAGGAAAACACTTTAAAATCATCAGCGCAAATTAAAATGTAGTTTGAGTTATTTAGAGAAATATTTAGAGAAGTAAGTTTTAGAAATTCATCAAAAATGATGAACTTACGAAGAACTTTTAATGATCTTTTATATCAACAAGAAATTATCAATAACTTCAATAAGTAAAACCAGAAATCGGAAGAATAAAGCTTAAAAATCAAGTAACTTATAATTATGAAGCGATTAAAGGCCTTACCAACACTCCGATATGCGATATCCATGGACCACTTGAAAACATGACGGTTGATATCCCTTTGAAAAGAGATTTTTGTGGCGAAGAAATACACAGAGGATTTGGCAGCGAAATGGGGAAGATACTTTTGTACCGTTCATAATGTTATAATAAAAATTACTGCCAACATCTCACGTCTTTTTTCCCGTGCAGACAGATCAAGCAGCATTAAGGAAGGCGAAAGATCTAAACGAAGATTCCGACCTAAGCCACGTAGAACAAAAAGTAAAAAGTCATTTTGTACCGATTCTATGCGATCAATGTGAAATCTGTAGCTTCACGTCCAGGGTACAATGAATATTCCAATATTGGTCGAACAATAAGGGTCATGGAGTTCCTTTGACCATGTTTTCACTAACCGCCGACGCGATTTGGTGGGTTAATAGTGCGAAAACGAAGTCCATTCTATGGCATAAATTCACTAATCTAATGGGAGTTTACAAAAGTTGGGTCCATTTGGTTCTTATTGAATTTTAAATTATTGAATTTCGTTAATAATTGATCTGAACTTAATTTGTGCATAATACGAAATTTTGTTTTAGTTCACTTCGATGCACCTTCTAATGTTTCGAACATCAAACAAATCAATAATGTTTTCCAGATAGAATACTTTTTACTTATTCGTAGACAGTTCATGCTAAAGAACGTTTTATAATTTTTTTATAATTTTTCTATTTTTGTTTATAATTTTTTACTTATTTTTTATATAATTTAACTTTTTTTATTCATAATATTTTTTTCGGCTTTTCCCGCGGTAATTGCAAAGACCTTCAACCGTTAATCCATTCAACAATTTGTTCAGTTAACAATTTGTTCGTCAAAAGACGAAATGGAAAGAAATTTGAAAACGAAATTAAGAAAAAGCAAAATGTCAAAATCTCCGAATGCTGGCAAGAATCAATTTCCAACTCCTCAACCACAAAAAAAGCAAAAGGTCATTCCCCTAGAGGAAGCTAAAGCTCGTGAACAAAAATATGCTCGAATTTTAATAGAAGCAAAAACTTGCCTTGAGCTAGTGGAAGGTAATTTTGATGAGTTATCGTCTTTCATAGTAAGAGGGAAAAAATTGATTTAATACAAGCAGAGGCTAAAGTTAAATGCCAAGCAGAGGATGATGAACAATTGAAAGCAGAAAAATGGAATGACTATCTAAAATGCGATCTTCGTCCGAACGCTAACTCTCCCCCCGCAATCCGTTCATATGATGCAAAATTAAAATGTATTGATAACCGAAATGCCGCGGAATCTTTCAGCTGGATGTACTCCGCTAACGTAACGTGTAAAACGGATCTCACACGTCGTATCCTGTCGAAAGAACAACCTCAACTGGATATCCAATACGATAAAATAATTGGCGATTACTTGGAAATTTTGAAAAGGATTGAGAGTTTTTTAAGAAATAATAACGAGACTGCGAAAGTCAAACCGGAAGTCTTGAAGGATATCATCGACTTGAAAAAGTCTATACATGAAGAAATAGACGAAACTTTTAACACTTTAACCTATAGGATCCTATCCAGCGGTGATGCCTATATGGAGTAAGTAAAGCTTCTGCCTATTTTAATCCTATTCGTGAATGATTTTTATACCTTGGGTCACTTCTGATACCAGAGTATATTAAGTTTGGACGGATGTATGACGTATTTTATATACGTCTTTTATTATACCGATCGATTCAGAATCACCCTCTGAATCGATTTAGACTTGTCTGTCTGTCTGTCCGTCTGTCCGTTTTTTCTTGTGTGCACTCTATAGACGACAATTTGTGATACATTTTTATGAAATTGCGTGATCCACTATTGTGCTTTTACGTGCTTATTTTAAGACGCGCCCTTCATAATATATATATATATATATATATAATTATCAGTACATTAAGAATGAGTGTTCATAAAAAAAATTGTACTTGCTATAATTTCTCCATTTTTCTTTGTGTTTCCAACAAATAGAGTAAAAATTAAATCTTAGAAGCGGAGCTACATGTTATGCACGAAAGCAGATAGCAGCAGCAAGCAAACATACTTACTGACTTTTTGTTTTTTTAAATTTCCTTTTTGTATAGTTCGTTAGGTGCTATTTCTGAAGAGCACTGTTTCTCTGGTAATAATTTTCGAATTCACATATGGAGCTTGAAAAATGTTCCTATACGTTTCACACATTTAGAGTAAGTTGTCTATCTATCAAATATGCCTTTATACGCCCTTCAATAGCTTTGGCCTTTCCAGTGAACCGCGTATCATGGTTAAATTACATAAAATAAGCGTTTTGTTACACGTACCCTACTCGATGTTGCGACCTAACCTGTGTATACAAGCAGTGCATAGGGACTTGGACACCCTTAGCGAACACGCGAAAAGCTTTAGACGAAAAACCTTCATGAGTTTAGAAAATTTTATTGGTGGCATACAAGGTTGTATTAAAATTTTTATAATGTATTCACTCCATTACATTTATTTTTAATATATATTATGTGCAGAATTACCCGAATACATCATACGCGAATACGAAATTGTCACCGGGATACAAAACAAAATGTATAACGAAATCGTAGACAGTTATCATGACTATGAAGCTCAACTCTTCGAATTAATTTCTTATTTGAAATCACTTGGAAGAGAGAGCAAGAATATCGAAAAGATATTAAGCAAGTTACAGATACCTCAACACCTTGCGGATAATGAACGTCCCGACATATATGACGAATTTGTCGAAAAAGAGCAGAAACAATATGAGACCTTTTTAAATATTGTATACAATCCTACATCCCTTAACCTATGCTATGATGAGGTATAATATTTTAATTACATATTGTCTTGACTTTGTTATAACTCACGTTCTATTTACGTTAAATGTTTTAATAATTATTGCAGATTAATCTCAGAAAATTCGTAATCTTAGGTGGTGTTTATCAAATAAATTATGTACGACAACCGTTAAATATTAAAATCGGCAATGTCGGCATGATCTGGCATTCAGATGGCCGAAAATTAATTGTCGAAAAAGATTTACGCGTTCCTACTGCTTCTTTCACTAGCAGCGTTGAGTTAAGACGCAAATCTCCCCGAATACGCTTTGTGGATGTCGGGAAATCTTTGAATGCTGCTCCACCAAATGATACCGAGAAAACGGACGTAGATCCAGAGAATCCTATGTTTGTTCTAATCTTTTATTTGCCCGATTACCTTTGTTATTGGGGTGAGCCGATTGCATGTCACTTCGAAGAAGGACAAGACGATGTGGATGTTGAAACAGCGGAGGAGAGAACGCGAGAAGAAGAAGCTACCAAATTATTGAAAATGTTTGAAGATGAATTAGAAGGAGTCAAATTAGATAAATTAAATGATTTATTTAGTAGCTCTGCTCTTCGTCCGCCACGACCAAACTACTTTGAACCCTCACCATCGTCGTCACGTATCTTTAATTCAATGTTGCTGCCAAAGACTTCAAGTGCATTGAATATACAAGATTTCCCGTTAGATCTGTCTTTAACAAACGACCAAATGAAATTGATTCAACAATTTTGCGTCCCTCAAATCTTATCTTCATATAAACTTCCGAAAGACATTGAAGAAGAGAAACGAGACGCCAAACTTCAAAAAATGAAACGTCGAAAGAGAAACTTATTTCGCTCGTATCGTAAAGAAGAAAACCATCCCGATTCTCCGTATACTTTCGACAAATCCCAAAACAATCCAGAACGCATTTTTAAGGTGTTCGATGAAGTGGAACCTTTTCGCGTTGTTAACGTTCTGCCATCATTTGACCACGTTTCACACAAGCGACCTAAAACCTTTTACCAATTTGTGAAGGTGTTACTTTTAATTAAAAATTTTGCTTATGACAACTTTCACGGAATTTTGCATTCGAAACCATCGCACTCAGCAACGGGACATGTTTTGCAAAGGACTCAAACTCACAGAAATCTTCAATTGTTTGAACCATCACATCTTAAACGGTTACATCGGTTTTCGACGAGGAGGAATAGCCCACCAAGTGGATATAGTGTTGACAGTTCCCCCGTAATCGCAAACTTGGATGTATCAAGACGTCGGAGAAGCACAAGCTTTGCTTCTTACCGAAAAAGCTTGACGAATAAAATTAATGTAGGTAGTGATTCCTCTCCTTGCTCAAGCAAGAAAAGCGTATCGACAGACAGAAAAAGCTCACCGAGTAAACTTACCACTAACACTGACTGTCTTTCGGAAGAAAGTTGCCACAAACCGGAAAACTCTGAAACCGGAACTTATTCACATTGGACTACCAAACATATTAAATTCTCAAGTTTGAATAGAGAGAAAAAGACGCTTACGATCGAAACTGACCGATTGGGTATGAATAAAAAATCAACCCTAAGTTAATATATAGAAACTAACTTTTCTTTTTCGCGATCTTTTTTGCGATAGGTTTCTTAGGTCTTGCCTACAGTCGTTACGAGCACTTTCCATTCAAATATTGGGCAGTACAACCTAGTGAAACTGAGTAAGTTATATGTGAATTTCATTAGGAAACAATTTTCACTGCTATTACCTCAACCAAGGGATAGCGTGCAAATATGATCTTCTCAAGCGTAAACATTTGTAATGGAATCAGTTTTTCGCCTTCTTTATCTTTATTAGAGACACTACCACAAGCTGCAGTTTATATTTCATAATCGCAGTACATATAATTATATGGGTGTATGCTGCTTCAAAAAAAAATTGCAAAAGAAAAAATTCGTTTTGGACCAACGCTTTTTTCAAAATTTAAACTAGGGAATTATTGCGGATTATCGCAGTAGCAACGCTCTTAATTAGCAGCCATTTGAGTGCCTACCTTTTTATTCGCATTATCTGTATAGGCAATGACTTTGTTAATAGGTTTTTGATATGACGTTGGGTCCTCTCAAACGTTTGCAAACTCACGGCCATATACAATTCTGTGTTGTCAAGTGAATATGCGCAACGGTACGTACTAATCTCCTAATTTGAATTTTGGACGAAATGATAGATCATCCTATCATTTAGTAGTCCCTGGCATAATCTGCTTAAAAACACGTCCATAATAAGCTAAAATGTGCTAGTTGTAGTCTGCAGCAAGGTCTGGCTTAAATGCAACTGGAAAGACTCACTTTTGCTGCCGATAACCACGTCTACAATATACAAAAAATTATAACTTGCAGCTTGCAAAACATTTTACATCTTAATGTATTAGCTTAAGATATTGGCGGGATATATCATGGAATCGTCTTAGTGCGAACATAACTTTTTTAGCATTTTGTGTTAGTTAAGGCCGGGCGTTCAAAATATTTTCATATAGAATACGTAAATTTTCTTTGTTTATTTTACTTAATAGTCCGGAAAATGAGGTGACCTTCATCTTGGAAACCCAACACGTCAAATGTGTTTTAAATATTACCGAGCAAGGTATATGTGGATATGTTTCCGAACCTTTCGAGAAGTACAATGCAGATGTTAAAAAATATTTGGTTATCACGGATCCAATTCGGAGTTTAGCCGAGTTGAAGAAACGTTTCGATGAGAAATATCTCAATATTTTCGCACACCGTGACGCCTGCTTTTATATCGAAAAGGGTTACTTTTGTGTAAAGCATTTGGCTACCGAAATGCAAACGTATTGCTGCATTGTCCTGAATAGTGCGCAAATGAAATTCCATTATAGTCATTGGAATCGTTTGGCTCCGCGGCGTGATATAATTTTACATTTTAGTAAGCATGAGCAACCTACTGAAGATAGTTTCCAGGTTCGTATCACACCGGAAGGCGTCACATTTGTTGAGACCTCCGAAGGATGCTCAGACAATTTAAACATTATAAAACTGGTCTACACAACGACATGGCGAAACATTGACGTAAATTTTTACCTTTATTCGTAAACATATTAAGGGTATTAAGGTTTTTTCCCTTTCAGTTTTACTCGGATTTACATCACGCGATATATTCGATTTTTCCGATCGCAGTTGAATCGCTTCGCAAAAATAACCGAATAATTCACTATCTCAATTCTCTTCTTAGCGAAGTTCGACCATTAAGCTATTCTTGAATTTATCTCCTCTGTAGTTGATCGCAAAAGTGCATTTCAAACACAATTCGTTAAAAAAAAAAATCATTGCTCACCAATAAATTAAATGTAAAATCGAAAAAGCATTTATCATCTAGATAAGGAAATAGGTCTTCAATATGTTCAGAAACTTTAAATGCAGACAAAACAAGCGCATTTCCATTCTAAACATATTTCAGCTACATTCCAAGGAAGCAGAATACATATCGCATGCAAAGAAAGAAAGACTGCGGTGACGAAATAAGTCAAAATAAGCAAATTTATTAAATTTATTAAAGTTCCCCACAACCGTTTATCCGATTGTACGTGAAGTCCTCACAATAGAATACCGAATAGAATGACCGAACATGCACTGAATCTGTGTAAACACAACATACCGTGTGTTCATGTATGGAAATGTGATCATATGGTTGCTTGTGTGTCTGTACGATTAAGCTCGAAACTGAAACAGCAGAAATCATGTAAAAAATTGAATTTTTAGAATACTCTAAAATTGCAAATGAAAAGCGTAACAAACTAGTGATGTAATCATGTAGCCGAGAGTTGGCTTTCGCTTTTGTATTGAATCGTTTATAACAAAAAACAGAGAAAGCTACATTTTTATTGACATGAGATTAGCCCACTGTACGTAGCCCACATTTTTGCCTTTGGGCTATCTTCACACTTGGTTTGTACCTCTGCTAAGGTAATTCATAACTAGATATTGAAACAATAACAAAATGATTGGAGAAATTAAACAAGAAATCGTGCAGAAATGTTTTAAAAAAAATTTAAAAAAAAATTTGTTACTATTTACCATATAGTGCATGTATATTAAAATTGCAATACACTAAATTAATTACAAAAAATTTTGACGAATTATCACTGGTGCAGATTTTTCATATATTTTAAAAAACCTATCAGAAAAACCCAATCCCATTACCATGTCACTATCACCATGTGTATCATCGCCAAACTCGCCCCAAACATGCCCTTTCCTCTCATGCCACCCTCTCATATAGCACTAAATGCAAAATGTTGCAATAATGTTGCTAGCGAAATTTTCCATCTTATATACATAATGTTTTTGGCTTTGTTCAACATGTATGTTTAAGATTACACGTTACGACAGTGGTTTCCAACCTTTTTGTACCGGCAGCCCCCTTTTTAAAAAGAAGAATTAATGCGCCCCCCTTTAAAAAACAAATTGTTTCGTCCCGTTAATTTATCTAAAAATCAAATTTCATAAATACTCAACTAATATTATAATTTATTTAATGGGCTACAAAATATATATAATATATAATTAATACGCGAAAGCGAGATATTTCGATTCGAAGAAGAATATGAATTGGATGTTTTAGCATTTATACACCAAAAATCCGCGACGAGGATTGTGGATTACGTATACTGCTGATTCATTTTTTTACTCCTATTTGACTTTTTTGGCTTGTATTTGAAAATGATATTTTGGAAACAGCTACATGCCCCCCTTGCAACAGTATTGCGCCCCCCTAGGTTGGAAACCTCTGCGTTACAAGCATATGTTTGCAATAATAGAGTGTGTTGAATAAAGCTGTACGTGGGTGCTAGGCTCATTTGAAACCAATTTGGGTGCTAGATACATCCATCCGAACTTAATATTGCTAAATGAAAACAAAATAGAATATTTTCTATTTTATCACAAAACAACGATATTTAAATTAAGCCAGCCTTGCCGGATCTTTTTACTTGTTTTTCGTAAGGTTTCTTATATAAATGTATAATACCGAAGTGCCAGCCTTATATGTTTATGCGCAAAGACAAATATTTCAGTAAATTAATTGAAGAAAGAAAGGCAAATGATTTGATTTGAGATGGGTTGCATTTAAGATCTCCACAAGGAAGTCTCAACTACAGATGGTAGAGGGAGATGGCAAGACCTATTTAAAATTTCATATTGATCTTAAAGTGATGGCAAGAGGAACACTCTAACAAGTTCTTTAATCCAATTAATTTTTTAATTCTTCTTATAATTTACGTTCTCTTTTGTTCACAATGAAAGAGTTTTGTTTTACTAAACGTTTGCCCGTTTTTTTGGATTGAAAGCCCAATTAAGTTCCGTTAATAATTTTAAAAACATATGATTGCAACCATAAAAAGACCGGTGAATATTTTAAACAAATTTATTCGATTTGCATGCTTGCCAGATCAATGACGTGAATCGCTCAATCGAAAGTCCCCTTTACGATTTCTTTAATATATATTTGAGGTTATCACTGCTCCTTCCGTAGATTTCACATGAGTATCCGAAGAACGCTTCTCTAAATTGTCCTGCTGCAAAAATCTATGCTTCAATATTGATCCTTCGACTTTCCTTGAAAACCTTCGTAGTTGTAAGTACGTCTCCTGATATGCTTTTCGCGTTTGTACGCTGCAAGTCTCTTTTAAACAATTGCTTAATCTCCCCAATAATCTCGTTGGGTTTCGATAATTGAATTACCACTCCTTAGCATATCGGGAAAGGCTGAATGTTAACCATATATTCGATTGATTTTTCGTTAAAATTGGGAATAATTTCGAACTTGTTTATGACCGGCTGTCTATTACCACCTCTATTAACATTGGTCTCACGCGAAAATTGATCAATGCTCCTGCTGAGCTCTTTGGCGGTGCGACTCCACGCACCTTCACTTTCAATTTCCTCGTTGGGGGCAATAACTCGCCAATTCTTTTTCTCGCTTATGAATGGTAAGCATTTTTGATTTTACTCGCATGCTTTTTGTGTGCTAAGTGTTGAAGGAATATATCTGAGTATATTATTGGGATCAGGGTGGAAGCGATTAGCAGCGATAATAAAACGGGATTTATACACCGTTCATCCCCGTTTTCATTTGCACTAGACGATTTCAAAAAATTTTCTATTTTAAGAGAAGATGGTTTAAATTCCATTTCGCATTCCTTTGTATCGCAAAAATTCTTTGAGGCTTTAATACTCTCCAATCGCGCAGTTGTTGTAATAAGATTTTTATAGAATACTGCATTTCAGATTCGTTCAGTGTTTCAGCAACATACGGCATCCGGCTTTTGTCGGCTTGTAACTATTTGGAAAATTACTTGCTTGGACTTTGTTGAGTTGCATTGCACCTACCTTGTCAGGTCTCGAAACTGCCAGCAGACTCCATTTTCATTTTATATATATATTTTTATTTTTTGGGAATTATTTTCAAATTCCTGTATTGCTGCTTCGGCGACGTTCTATCGAGAAATGTAAAAACATTTTTTATCTATCTATGTCTTCAATCAAACTTCTCGTAGTAGGCATTATTCATCTCAATCACGGATTTACAAATGTGTTTACAGTTTAAAATGTATTCCTACTCTTCTCCATTTAGATTTATCTTACAACTCTGCGTTTTTATTTCCGATTTCCGTTTCTTCCTGTTATTAAATTATCTGCCATTAACATAACAAGCATTAAACTGCTTGTTAGGTCTGCACAGCAATTTAGCTTTTTACACGACGTGCACGTACTGGACATTTATTGCACCCATTATTCTTTCATCATTTTTTAAATTATTGGCAAATCGAAGATCAAGAAAGCAAGTAGACAATAATATTCTCAATAATGTTTTGTTATTTCGGCCTGCGCCAAACGAGACGTATGTAGAACTGAGGGTAGAAAAGGATTAATTTGAGAAAGACGGGTGAAATACAATTTTACCTAAAAAAAAATAACTAATAACTAGTTTTCCTGATGAATATTGGGCAAATACATATTCAGATCAAAGAAATATATGCATTTTAGATCAAGAGTACAGACGGCTCTAAATCTACCTGATTATGCTGTGGTAGATGGTTCTCGATAAGTTCTGCTTAATCGCATACTTCACGAAGATGCTTCAACCTACGCAACTGGCCGGAGTTGTACATTGTTCGAGTTATTAACCTTGCTCAAAAAAACCCTCTCCCTGGCAATTTGTCTTAGAAGTTATCTGAAATTCCTCGACTTCGAGCTGAAGCACCATTAAAAAATAAGATCATACCATCAGAACATACAGTGGTAAGATTAAAACTGCTTGGATGCCCGTTCATACAGGTGTATTGGGAAGTGAGCGAACTTCTGCACCTCCAAACAAACTTACGCACGCTGACCACATTTAGTAGAAATACCATCAAACCACCTCGGGCTTCTTCATAATTCCAAGGCGGGATACGGTGCACTCCACCACGATTAGCCAAGCACCTAACAGCATATTTTTCTAGATTATATCTTAAATATTGTTCTTAAGTATTATTTTCCTGTAGCATTATCGATCTGTCGCACTCTATCGTGATTTACAATTTACGCTAAGTTTACATTTCAACATAATGTGACACCTAACTTAGTTGAGATAGTCTAATTTAGTTGTAACCCACATAGTCGTAATTCTAGTAATAACCTACTTTAATTGTATTAATTGCTTACGTTATAATTCTAGTAATAACCTACTTTAATTGTATTAATTGCTTACGTTATAATTCTAGTAATAACCTACTTCAATTGTATTAATTGCTTAAGTTAGCATTAAATTATTTATTATATAAGATACTGACACTACCTCAAATTGGTCAGAAGTAAGTCAGCAGTAAGTCAGAAGTAACTCAGAAGCAATTTAGATTTACATGAATAAATAAAGATTTAATTTTAATCAAAAGACTTTTAATTTTGTGCGGATTCGCTACAATAACAATATCGCAGATTACACGACGACATAAAGGCACAATTCAAATGTGATCATAAATTATAAACTATAAAAGGCCGTTATATATATATATATATGTCTGCTTTAACTCCAGCAAGGTTGATATGGTGTGATAACGAGTTCCATAACTATACAACGTCAAGAAAGAACCGCAACCGAACCGAAGAACCGAAGAAGACTTCGCGAACTGAATGGAAATATCTTGATGTGGCTGCTATCTCCTGTCATATCTCCGCTTGCTAAAGACTTGCCTAACGCACACACACACACACACACACACACACACACACAACTGGGCATAATCGCGGGGGACTTCAACGCCTGGGCGGTGGAATGGGGCAGTAGAACCACCAATGCTAGAGGTCGTGCCCTTCTGGAAACGTTTGCAATGCTACCACTAACGTTAATGGTCGACGGTAGAAAACATACGTTCAGGAAAGCGGGTTTTGGATCAATGATCGACATCACATTCGTGAGCGATAGCCTCGTGCCGAAGTATAGGTGGACACTCAGTGAAGGCTATACGGGCAGCGACCTCCAAGCTATCTTTATAGAGGTCGAGGCTCGGCGAGGAAGAGGGAATAGAGGTTTGACGCACAGCGGTCCGAGGTGGAGTGACACGTCGTTCGACGAAAAAAATCTTTAGACTGACTTTCTCTTCCCATGCTATAAACGGTGATACAACGGAGCAGCTTGTACACGAAGTGTATACCGCTATAAACGAGGCGTGTGACGCGTCAATCCCCAGAAGGAGGATGTGGAAAAAAGGCGCTCCGCGCTACTGGTGAAATGCTGAAATAAGTTCGGCGAGGAAGGACTGCCTTAAAGCCCGAAGATTGGTCCAGCGATCGAGGGGAAAGCCAGACTTCGACAGTCGGATCCAAGCCTACACGTGCCTACGCGGAGACCTGAAGAAAGCCATTAGGCGCAGCAAGAGGAACTGTTTCGAGGCTCTCTGTAGAGAGGCCGACGTCAATCCGTGGGGAACTGCGTACAAAGTAGTTCTCCAAAAACTTAAGGGGAACGGCCGGCCACAAGTCACGTGCCCCGCCATGCTGAGCAAAATCGTGACAACACTCTTTCTGCAAAGGCCGCCATATGTGGCGGTGGACTTCTTTGGAAGGGAGCAAGAGCTATCCCCGGTTTTTACTACGGAAGACCTGCTTGCGGCCAGCAAAAGAATTGGCGACAAAAAGGCCCCGGGTCCGGATGGAATTCCTAATGTGGCCCTGAAGGCGGCGATTAAGGCAAGACCGGAGATATTTGCCCAACTTCTGCAACAATGTCTCAGTGAAAGAGTCTTCCCAGGTAAATGGAAGAGGCAGAGGCTAGATCCCTAAAGGTAACAAGCCATCGGCTGAGCCGTCGTCATACAGACCTATCTGTCTCCTGGATACGATGGCCAAACTGCTGGAGGCAGTGATATACGAGCGTCTTCTGCGAGTAGCCGAAGAAAATGGTGCTCTATCCAATAACCAGTACGGCTTCAGGAGGAAGCGGTGGACAATAGATGCCAGAAAGCACCTGGTGAGGCTGGCATCGCCATAGCTGGGGACAGATGGAAAGGTGGCACCAAGAAGTACTGTGCCCTGATTACACTGGACGTTAAAAACGCCTTTAACTCGGCCGACTGGGGAGCTATTCGCAAGGCCCTTATAAGAGCGCAGGTTCCCAGGTATATATTAGATATCATAACGAGCTACCTGTCGAACCGTACGTTGGTGTATGAAAGCGACAACGGCACAGAATTGTATAAAATATCAGCAGGTGTCCCACAAGGGTCGGTTCTTGGCCCTCTCTGGTGGAATAACATGTACGACGACGTTCTGAAGATGCAGCTGCCCACCAAAGCAACAAGTATTGGGTTCGCCGACGACGTAGCGATAGTGGTGGTCGCAAAGCAAATTGAAGACATAGAAGCGAAACCTACCGAGGCAATCATGCGCATCAAAGCGTGGCTAATCAAGGTGGGCCTAGAGCTGGCTGAACACAAAACTGAAGTTGTGCTGGCGAGTAGCCGGAAAAACCAGAGACGTGCAGGATAAGGATCGGGGATCACACAGTGCAATCAGTCCCCGCGCTCAAATATCTGGGAGTCATAATTGACCACCGCCTCAACTTCAGGCCTCATATTGAATACGTGGCGAAGAAAGCGGCAGGCATCCAGACGGTACTGGCAAGAATTATGCCAAATGTGGGTGGGCTGAAAACAGCTAGGAGGAGGGTCATAGCCACGGTGATGACCTCAGTCATTATGTATGCGTGCACAATATGGCCGGGTGCACTGACTGTAAAGGCGACACTCCGAAAATTGGCGACGGTACGTCGCCTTAGCGCCCTGAGCCAGATTTGCGCAGTCCGTACCGTGTCGGAGGAAGCAGCGCTAGTGCTAGCTGGCACCCTGCCAGTCGACATTCTGGCCGACGCGATGAGCCGCATTTACGAACGGCGTCGTGGCAACGAGCTCCCCTCACGCGTTATAAGAAGTGAGGAGCGGATGGTCTCGTCGCGTATGTGGCAGTCGAGATGGGAAAGAACGACCAAAGGAAGATAGACGTTCGTTCTTATCCCTAGCATAAGAGTATCCCTAGCCACGGAGAGGTAAACTATTACCTCACCCAGCTTCTGACTGGCCATGGCTGCTTTCGGAAGTATCTGCACAGGTTCGGGCACGATAGCTCGCCTAATTGCCCTATATGCACGGATACGGAAGAAGACGCAGAGCACATAACGTTCTACTGCTGCAAGCTTGAGAACGGGCGGCCACAAGTGCCACCTTACGAGTTAACGAGCCTAATGATCAGTAGTGCAGCAGCTTGGAATGCCGTAGACACGTTCGCTAGCAATACCCTCGTGGAGCTACGACGGGTGGAGAGCAGAGGGGGTGGAAGCCAATAGTGTATTCCACCAAGGTCCCACCATTGGAAGCGCGCTAACGACAACCAGCCTCCGCGAAGTAATACCTAACGGTGGTTCCGCGGAGGAGAATGGTAGAAGAAGTGTGTGTGGGGGGGTAGTCTTTAGTACGTAGGCGCCACGGATGGCGAATCGTGCATGCTGCTACTAAGAACCAGCAGTATCTTCCGAAGATTTTCTACCTCCTGCTCGCTGGCCAGAAAAAAAAAAAAACACACACACACACTTATTTATGACAACTTCAAATTTTTTGTTAGAAACATTGTCTTATTTACCATATACACATGCTCCGTATGATATGAGCGGCACAACAAGACATTTTATCAATCCTAATTTGGTGAAGATTGAAACGTGAAATAGTTTTTTTAAAATATTACATATAAGCATAACTGTGTAATTAACATGTCCCTGTTCGCCTTGCGAGAGTTGAATTTAAAATCAAGCTTCGCGATCGCGTTAACAAGTTCAATATTCTAATCGACCATTATAATGCGTAACGAAGAACAGCAATGATAACCTGTGGGCGATATTACAATGGCGTTAGTTTTGCATGAATTTAACTTTAAACCGTTAAAATCAGACCTTACTCTCTAGTCTAAGCCATCATTTATTCGCGGGACCATGGCGCCCACAAGTCCAAGCAGGCGCGAGAGGTCAATTTCGTAATATATTTCACGACTTCAATACACGTGCCCTAAGAAACAATACGTCTGTTACATCAAAACGCCGGTTTTTGCCTGAAAATTATCAAAAATCAATCCCTTTATGTCTGAAAATACTCATAAGCAACAAATTTTTCTTCGAATCCAAACAAAATCAATCCGTGTTTGTCTGAACATTGCCAAAAATCACGCTGTTTTTGTCTGAAAATGAACAAAATACATATATTTTTTAATAAAAGTAAACAAAAGCTACGAAAAATTCTCCGCGCAACATTTTTATTTTGTTTGCGTTTCTACGGCACGTGTTTCATTCTGGTGTATGGAATTTTATACTAAAAACACCTGTAGCATTATTCTCTGATAAAATACATTTTTTTTATTGTATACAAAAACCAAATGAAAAGAAAATTTGAAAATTTATTTATTTTAACTGATACGACTGCTAACCTTTACGAATAGGGGATGTCTGGCTTGGCTTAGTCGTAATCCCTGAATGACTGATAGGGCTGCTAACCTTTACGGATAGGGGATGGCTTGGTCATCGTCCCCGAAGGACAGAAGGACACTCTCTCCTGCGACGTGAAACGGTTAGGGAGGGACGAGTGGTCCTATAGACCGAGGTTGGTTGCTATAACACCTGCGGCGTATTGTTTTTTTTTTCAGAATCTCGAGGTACGGTTAAAACGTGAAAAATAATCTCTCGAAACGAACAAAAACATTGAAAACGTTAAACAAGAGTCGGGCCTCCCCTTAAAAATTACTTATCGAATTATAATAAATCCAAATAATAAGAACAAAGATCCGGAGGTCCAAGTTTTTTTATATAAATTTCTTGGAAGGAGCCCTGGGAAGCCCTGAGCATACTCCGCCAAAGAAGACTCGTTACATACCAACGTCTTATTTTGATAAATTATGAGAAAAATATTGTAATTTTTAGATTTTTGCGGCAAAAGTCTCTTAATAATAGTGTTTCGGCATTCCAAATAAATTTGAAAACTTTGGATCGGATGGGGAAATTTTTTGAATCCCATGCCATATAACCGTTCCCACAGAAACTGGATCTTTATATGATAATAACGTCTAATCTTCAATACTTCATGATGAAAATCCGTCCATAACAATAATTTGACATAAAAATTAACCTTACCGAAATCATCCACATAGGCCCAGGTTTTAGAGTGTCATTAATAACTTAATGGAAGTGGATCAATTTGTAATTTTTGTGGAATGACTTCAGTCGCATAAACGAGAATAAAAACCACGCCAATATTCCTTGCTCGATTAAGGGCCGAAAATAGAAAACGGGTGTGTCTCGACTCTTCCTGTTCCATACATCCGCGCAAACGTAAAATGTCCTTGTATCACAAGTTGTGCAGAGTGTAATAATAATGACATTGGTTTAAAAGTGCACAAAATCGTACTTCAATTAGCCACGTATTATGGGCAATGTTACTAAAGCTTGTGTTCCTCACGAGCGAAAGTATTAATATGACATTATTCTGTCGTGATATCTGTCGCTCAAATTGACTACAAAGTAAAAGATTGTTTTATTTCTTCAGCTTCATCCTTTTCTTCAAATTTTCTCTCTTGTGGATAACTTTCCATCTTTGTTCTTCTTAATGTAGAAAAATGTAATTTACGTCAAAACTAAATAAAATTTAAATTAATAAAAAGAACACATAAATTCTAACTAAAAAACAACAAAATATTAAGCATATATACACAGAAACGATATTTTTGCGTAATCCTTTCAAAAATAAATTAATATATATGTATCAGCACTTTTCCTGTTTGAGTTCATGTAAATGGAAAGGATCTGAAAACAAGACAGCACCAAAATTGTTATTTGTGAGGAAATCAAACTCGCTCGTTCTACAATCGCTGTTACATAAGACTTTTATTATGTCCGAAGGGGGCAATTCTACGGTCGTTGCTATGGTTTCGTTTTGCATTTTTGTGGCTATAGATTGTCGTAGGAGTTTTTCCAAAAATACATGTAGACAATGACCTAAAATAGTTTGCACGGCCGGAAACCAGACATTGCTTTCCACCTCTTCGTTAGGTATATTTAGATGTAATTCTTTGCTTATATAGGAAACCAATTCACATTCGTTTTCAAGTTCCTTTGGGAAAGTTAAAACTAGATCTGAATTTACAGTTCGCTTAGCGCGATTGTCAAATATTTCATTTTTGCCTTTTCTGGGCCTAGCCTTTTCTAATCCGTCAACGTCGATGAGTTCTAGATTATCTGGCATATCATATGTGCCTAATTGTTGCGATATTCTATCCATCCATTTATCAATTTTCAAATGGTCACTTAAGGTAATAAAGGGTAAATTGTCAGTTTCTCGTTTTAATTCGCTTTGCACGAACGCTGAGAATTGGCATGACCCTTCACGTTTCGACTCTGTTGTTGCAGGCAAACTCTTAATGATTGGCGTGTAAGCATATTGACGTGCGAACTTAGCAATTTCTCGGGTAGACCAAAAAGTTTCTTTGGATTCTTTCACTAACTTTTGAAGATTTTTGTGCTGCTGTATTAACTGTGCTATAGTTTTGGCACGTAACCATTCGCAGCTTCTTTGCTTGAAAGCAGTCAACAGCTGAAACTCTCGCGCTGTCTGACTGACAAACGGATAAGCCATAGCTTCTAGCCGGTATTTATCTGCGATCAATTGCAAACGTCGCAAAAGATATTCTACAGCTTCACGGGTACTTGTAAAATTCTGTTTCAGGAATTTATTTTCAAACTTCTGTCGTTGGATTTCTTTGAGTTGTAGAACTATTGTGGAATTAGCACGATTTTGACGTAAACCATGATGGACCTGAGGTAGTACGAGCTTTGTTTCTTTGCTTATATTGGGTGAAAGTGGCGCATAACTGTGATCATAAGCAACTGCCGCTTGTAAGGTGGGCGCAGTTCTTTCCATTTGTTCTTGTTTCTGCTTAAGCCAACTTGTCTGTGGTTTGAGCAAAGATATTTGCTTTTTTTGCTGCTGTTTTAGTTTCATTTGCAAGGGATCGATAATGCAAAGTTTACCTTCTTTATGGAAAACCACATTTTTGCTATATATTCCATTGACATTTTTTTCTGCCGCACTTGTTTTGGATACACTGTTTGTGTTGATTGCACTAGTCGTCGTTGGATTGGAATTGGTTTTTAGAACATTTAAAAAGGTTAAGCTTGTATTTGATGGAACAGTTGTCGTAAGCGTTGTTCGTGTAGAATTAACCACTGACGTACTAAAGGTAAAAATTTGCGGTTTGCTTTGCAACTCGTCGAGTTTGATCTTTACAATGTTGGGTTTCGTCGTCGACGTGGACGAAGTTAATCCATTGGCTGGCTTTAGTGGATTAGCGTTGACGGATTGTGTAATGTTAGTAACTGTAGAAAAATATATGCAAATAGTGACTAGTGCAAAATTTACGCATTTATATGTACCTGTATTATTCGTTTTAGTTGAAACAGCGCTCGTAGCTTTAACATAATTTATCCTCAATGGGTTGGCAGCAGCTGAACTTGTAGCGACCAACATTTGTATGTATTTGACTTTTCCCGAAGAATCAATTAACTGCACTAACTTTTTTTGGAAAATTTGTTTTGAATCGGTACCATTTGAAGTAGTTAAAAATGTTGGCTTTATTGCGCCGCCGTTCATATCGGACTTGTTGCTAATGATTGGTAAAGTAGCACATTGCACGACCGAAGCCACTGAAGCAGCCGGAGTTAGAATTCTAACCTTCTTGTTCGAAACAATTGGCGATTTAATTGTTCCTGTTATCGTTGTCGGTATGGATGTGTTCGAGCATGTTTTATTTAGTTGCTGTGATAAATTTAAATTAGTTGTCGCGGGTTCACTTGCAGAGGATGGCATCACTACTTCTGCTGCTTCATTATTACTGACACAAGTTGTTGAAATTGTTGAATGACTGATAGATTTCGGAACACATGACGACTTCTGTGGACTTCCTAGCATTGATAACGAATCAATGCCTAAGCTTTTCGAAACTCTTTCAGTTCCGCCTTTCTCAAACGGTTCTAAAGAGCTTTCCAACTGTTTACTGGGGTTTGTGACTTCAGAACTTTTGCGGCTGAGAGTTTTCAGTTTGCAATCTAAAGGTTCGGTCACTACAACGGTTGGTTGTATCTTTTCGATATCCGCACATATGCCACTAGGCGTGGCTTCGATTTTATTGAGAAAATCCAGCAAATTATCATCAGCAAAATCTTCATTTTTATGCATAATATGCTGCTTGGACTCTACCTGCATTTTCGTGTATGGGTCTTTTTTCAGAGTCTTATCTTGCGGTATATTTCTCAGCCATACTTCCATCACTGTTTCCGCTCCCAAGGTTTGCAAGCCCGATAAGGTTTTGTCCAACACAATATTATGTATCAACTGTATCGGCTTTTGGTAATATTGAGTGTGGAAAAACAATTGTACTCTGATTGGAAATTCGCCCCAACCACGGCGGGCCACTTGAAATGGTGACAGATGAACGTCGACCACATCGTTGGGTCGATAGGAGTGGTGTAAAAAGAAACGTACCTTTTTAACGTAATGTTCTAAAGGAGTACTCGTTTCTTTCGCTTGAACGTAAACTAACCACTTATGCG
Organism: Glossina austeni; assembly: GCA_000688735.1. Classification (NCBI taxonomy): domain Eukaryota; kingdom Metazoa; phylum Arthropoda; class Insecta; order Diptera; family Glossinidae; genus Glossina; species Glossina austeni. The sequence goes on from KK502512.1 coordinate 772,907, forward strand.
TAAGAACATGGCTTACGGCTTTTGTACCTTGTTCCATTTCATCTCCTATATATTTTGAGACATTGCCCACTACAATTAGGTATTTGATCTTATTATTTAAACGCGCGGCATTCAATGCCTTTCCCCCATCGACGTTCGTCGAGGTTTCCTTTTTCCTCATAGAAGACGAGGATGACATTGTGTCGCTAGTACTGGTTATTCGTTTCAAATTTTGTTGCGCGTTGGATAATAATTGTTTTACATCCATGTAATTATTCATCTTGTCTTCTTGCGTATGATCAATTACTATGCCTTGCTCACGTATAATTTGCTGCAGTTTACGCTCTTCTCGTTTCTGACCTTGGTTTCTTACTCTTATGCTTTCTTTTGCGTTTTGTGCTGCCACGCGCCGGGGAAACGAACGCCACAATTCGCAAAGTTCTTTTGGCTTCTTCCCTATTAATCTCTTTACGGAGGGATGCAAAGGCATTTGTTGGAAAAGCGTATTTTTATCCTTCATAGTCGCCGCATCAATTGCTGCCATTGATAAATCCTGCTTGTGATAATATTCTGCTACAATGTTGTAACGCAAACGTTCTAATAACTGCCTGGCTGTGCTTAAACGCTCGTCAATTTCTTGTAGTTGTTGTTGTTTAAAATGAATTTCACTTTGGAATTCTCTCTCAATTATCCCACATACTCGCTGCAGGCGTTGGTCGTGTCTAATTACATCTTTTGCCTCCTCGCGCCTTCTTTTACTGGCTACCTCTTCATTTTTGAATGCTGATTCCTCAATATTTTCATTGTCTTTCCCGTTAGCATAATTAGTTTTATGTTTACGTTTCTGTGGCGAAGCTTTGTTGTACGATGCCATTCCCGCGTCTGTGTAAGCATTAATGCTTTTATGTCCAGTTTAAATTTTTTTAAAAATTTAATTTCATAAATTAATACCTTAAATTAACGCGTTCAATAATTTGTTTTATTATGCTGTAAACGAAAAACAATAAATATAAGCTGGCATATGTTTTCTTCTTCTTCTTCTATTATTATTCAGCAACATTTGACATTTGACGTGTTTATACAAATTTCATAGTATCGAGAATGTTATCGAATTTTAAAATCTGAAAGTAATATTTATTTCCTTATCAGTGTGGCCGAAACGCCAACATTTTGGCAGTTTAATGTTATCTCGACGTATGGTTTAACCGGGATGTTAATGCCTTCCAAACAGGTACGGGAAGTTAAAACATTCCCGGAAAAACTTATACGGACTGCATTCACAGGAACACAAGGGTTAGAGATTTAGGAGGCCGAAGTTGAGAAGATTTTTGGAACAGGCATTTGAGTGGATTTCAAGTTCGGTAAAGTCAGAGGCGATAGAAGCAACTACACGGATTTTGCAGAATTCGGACGGGATGTACACATTATAAATTGTTAAGTGAAGCGTATTTCACGTTTTCAGATATTTCAGTTGTTTTCTTTTTTTTTTCCTTTTCTGGATATTATGCACTTTTTGTCTTAGCTTTTTCTTTCCTTTTTTGGCAATTTGACAGCCGTTTTTCAATTTTACAATCAGAAATTAATTCCTGGCGCTGGTAACACCATATAAAATAATAATGGAAGAGAAGTGTTATGAAATTAAATATTTAAGAAAATTTTCTAAAAACATTTTTATTTATCACCGTTTTGATGAAACCAATGAGGAAATTTTTAATTACGAAAGCATTTTAAAAACTGTGGACGAGGTATTAGAATACTTTCATCAGCATGGCATAGAAAAGAAGGTCGGTATTGGGATAAATATGCCGGAAAATTCTGTAGAAGGATGCGTGTTAATATTAAGGCAAGTTATTTTTTATAGTTCATAAGTAATAATTGCTGTAATTTCTTCACCGATCAAAATACTAAATCAGTACTCATCATAAAAAGGAAAGAAATAATACCCACCCATGATAAACATTTATTCTTCTGACATCGGAAGCAGTAAAGTATTGCACTTCGGACATATAAGCCATTTATTTACTGCCTTAGTCCAACTTTACTCAACAGCCCAAAAAAAAAAAAAAAAAAGACATCGGAGAATGATTGAAAAATTGCTTTTTTACATCCACGACAGAAATATGGGCATTTATTCCTTATTTCGATTACATTGTTAAAGATAACATAGGGTATGTATTTCTATATTTCTGTGATTACAGAGGCAATCTGAGCTTCATTAAGCAGTTGGAAAAGGAGCATGGTATGTTTTCAAGGTTTAGAATGAGAAAAGGAGCATCCAAGATTAAATAAATTATAATTATTGCAAGGACATTGAAGTCTAATTTTACTTTTCTCACAGCATACTTAACAATGACTGTCGATTTTATGGATTCAATGACGAAAGTAACGCCAGTGACGCAAATAGCTCTCTGAACCGTAGTGTAAAATCAGGTGAAATTGCATACGTATTCATGAAGAAACCTGTGGACTTTAAGGAAATATATCTCTGTCATTTACCTAAATTGAACGTTTTGAATGAGAGTTACTTCGTCATTAAATTGAAAACGTTAACGTTGAGCCTCAAAGATTTACCATTATATCAGTACAGTATAGCCACTTCGGGCAGCACAGGTGAATCAAAATTAGTTCATGTTCCCTATAAATGCATTCAACCAAACATTACAAGCTTAAGGTGAGTTTTGTTACAAGTTCAAAAATTTTGTATATATCGAATCTAATTTGTTTTTCAGCTCTTTATTAAAAATTGAGACAAGTGATGTTATATTTCTTGGTTCACCGATTACGTTTGACCCATTTGTGGTTGAGTTGTTTTTGGCTTTAGCAAATGGTGCTGCTCTACTTATTACGTCAACCAAGATACGTTTGTCCTCAAATCGTTTAAGTCATGTATTATTCCCTTCAAAGTTTGGAGTAAAAGGAGTCTCCATACTTCAAACTACACCCAGTCTATTTCGATTGTTTGATAAGGAAATAATACGAAACGTAATTTTTGATAGAACTAGTACTTTAAGGTAAGGGAATGGCAGTTCATAGCAATGAAATAATGAAAATTTTTCAGATGTTTGATTTTAGGCGGTGAGGAATTTCCATCTTACGCGGAAATTTTTGGCTGGCTTCCCCAATCCACTAACAAATTGTTTAACAAACGCGTTTTCAATATATACGGCATAACCGAAGTATCGTGTTGGAGCACCATCTACGAAGTAAACCTTCATAATCCTTCCTCGACTGAATGCAGCATTCCTCTCGGCAATGCTTTAGATAATGAAACTGTTCTACGAATTGTGGACGAAAAAGGAAAAGTTTTGACAGATGATGCCGCTGTCGGTGAATTGCAAATTTGTAGTACTACTAGATGCTGTTATGTTCCACAGTTTGATCAGCACCCAATTCGTCAAAAGCATTCCATTATATTTCGTAATACAGGCGATCTTGTAAAACGCGCTAGTGATGGCAACGTCTATTATTTAGGAAGACTTAATAACACCATTAAACGTTTGGGAAAACGTTTATGTTTGGGTAAGTTTACGAATATTACAAAAACTAAGAAGACGATGTTTCCTTTTGGTATGCACATTGGATATATGTTATCTAATATATATAAACTCTCGTCTTCAAATGTATTTCGAAATGTGTGACCGCACTCTAACGAGCTTAGTTAAATTGTTGTTAAGTTTCCAAATATATTTGAATGAATGTAATGTCCATCGTTTATTATACTGATCTGGGTGTTGACCGCTACAGTGTTTTTACTTGTTTTTCTATTTCTTTTGCAGATTCTTTATCACAAAAGATTGAAAACATATTCCGCAAGGGAAATATTACAAATAGGGTTTTGTGTCTCTGGAATGGAGAGGCTAACAAACTCATCTTATGCGTAGAAATTGGTCAAACTGAATCTACTGTCAAAGGTCCTCTATTGCAAGAATTACTACGAGATAGTTTGGATAATTTTGAGCAACCTGATAGAATTTATAATCTCCAATCTCTTCCTCTAACAGCTCATGGTAAAGTAAATCGTTTTCAGTTAATAAAGATCGTTAATGCTTTGGAAGAGAAAGAGCACAAAACTCCATTACAAATTTTTAAAGAATTTTTACAAAATATTATGGGTATTAATGATGGCATACTAACCAACCCAAGTACCCATTACATTGAAGAAAATACAACAAAACGTCCTAAATTGACAACAAATTTAAGTTTTAGCCATGCTGGAGGAACGTCATTTCAAGCCTTAAGTTTGGCTACTGAAATTGATAGTATTTTACCGCAATCTGTTGATCAACCTAGTCTTTTAGACATGTTATTAGATACCAGTGTGACGATAAATGATATCATGAAATTCTTAAGTGGCTTAGATGAAAGACGAATTGAAGTGCCAACATTTTCAGCGACATTACCATTGACTCGAAAGTTATTTAAACTTGTCTGGTCAGCAAATTTACATAAGTGCGTAGATGCCAGTCCATCATTGTATGAAGAAAATGTTGTTGCAGTTGGCTCGCATTCTCACCTATTACTAGTATTAAATGCTAACAACGGGGAAGAAATTTCCAGATTAACACTAATGGATAGAATCGAGAGTCCTGTGCTGTTCGTAACGAATCAATTGGCTATGGTTGGCTGTTATGATGGTTTCTTATACGCCTTCGATTTCCAACAAGGCAGTATCAAATGGCGTACAAATGTTGGCGGCATTATTAAAGCGAAACCTTTGCAAATATCTGATGTAGTAGTGGTGGCTAGTTATGCTGCAGATTTCAATCTTTTGGCACTTTCTTTAAGGGTAATGAAATATACATATAAGCATGAAGGAAAAATTTTCGTTACTTATCACTTGCAGGATGTTACGACAAAATGGCGTTTAAAAATTGGTTCTAAAGGCATATTCTCTTCCCCGTTGAAGGTTGATGAAAAGTTGTGCTTAATTTGCACTTTAGACGGCACTTATTGTTTACTACGAAGTGATGATGGTTCCTTGGTTTGGTCCCATCAAATGAAATCTCCTATATTTGCAACTCCTGCTTTAGTAAAATGTTCAAAGCAGTCTTTGATAGCAATAGCAGAAGTCCGTGGCAAGATTTCGATATGTGAGGCGAAAAGTGGGCAAACTGTAAGTTTACTCTTTAGTAATTCCCTAAGGAGTTATTCTCACATATTTACTTTTAGATATCTACCTTTACAGCGGATGGAAATATATTTTCAAGTTTTGCTGTTCATAATCAAGATTTTAAGCACGCTTATCTAATATTCGGATGCTATGATAAAAACGTTTACTGTTTAAATTTCGCATCAACAAGTTGCAAATTATCATTGACATGGAAAATTTCTTTAAATGCTGCGATATACTCTACTCCCATACTGCTATACCGGACTCAAGACAGCGAGCCTGACATTCTGATATGCGCAACAAACGGTTTAATGATTTTGGCAAATCTCAAAACCGCTCTACAGCATTCCTTCTATAATTTAGAAGCAGAAATCTTCTCCACTCCTTGCAGTGCCTCTAATGGTAAACGAATATTCATAGGTAGTCGCAATAATTGCTTGCAAGCATTTAAAATTCAATAATCAATATAAAAACATTTTGATTTCTTAAAGTAAAGCATGCAAAATGAATGAACAATGGTTTTTTCACTATGATGAATTACGATTTACGTTTTTTTGTTGGGACGTTTTTCGTATTTTTTATGATTTCAATAGCTAATTTTTTGTTAGCTTCCATTTGTTGTAAATCTTTTTCGCGTTGCGGAATCACCTCTTTGCGCTTTTGAGCTCTTTTGATAGGACCACGTGCTGTGTCCTCGGTCTGTTCGACAACTTTGTCCTCGGAAACATCGTTATTACTATCGCTTGCGGCAGATTTTTTCGCTTTGGAGGTTTTACTATTTCTAGGTCTTTTCACTTTACTGCGCTTATCTGAGTTATCGTCAGACTCTATAGCAGCCCCGCTCATTTTTTCTATTGCTCTTTGTACACGTTTGCTAACTTTAATTTGTTTTACACTTAAAGGATTTTTAATCGTAAGATAATTACGTATTGAAGTTTGGGTCTTCTTTTCCTTCAATTTTTTTAGAACCGGATGTAATATATTGTTGATTTTTTCAGCCGTCCAGCCAAAAGTTTGGCGAGCGAATTCTCGTATAGATTCGATATCCGGGTCACCCCAAGTAAACGTTTCTCGACTTTCATCAATAGTGGGCGTTATGTAGGCCTCAATAACCTTAAGGGAAATACAGAATAGTACAGAGAGATATTAAAGCAAATATATCCTTTTTACCTTAATATTTGGAAAACCGTCTTGCAATTCAATATTCTTTAGCTTCTTTTGCAAAGCGAAACGGGCAGAACTTCCAGGTGGTGCCGCATGATGCTTGAAAGATTGCCACCAATCGCGGAATTTTTGTAATGTTGATAAAAGAAGTTGCATGTTATTCGGATTATTTGACTTCAACTCGTTGCAAATTTCTTTAGCCGAGGAAAATTGGGCTAATATTTCTAAAGCGGTTACGGCTCCTATTCCATGTATACCTTAAATAAAAATCAAATATAATTCACATTTAATGCGACACAATTATTTAGTAATAACACAATAATCTTGTAGACCATGAACCTTAATAAACCTTAATTATTCACTTATACCCTTTAAGAGCGCAAATGCTTTCTTGTCAGCGCCGTATTTCAATTCCTAAATTCGCAAAAGATTTACATGAGAGTTATGGGAAGTGTGTATGGAATTTTTAGATTGTCTAAATAATGTTAAGAGACTTTTATTGTCCTTGTGTTTTCAAGACGTACCTGTTGTGTAATCACTGCCTACCAAACAAGCAAGTTGTATTAATTTATAGCGATCACAATTGAAATTTTGTTTAATTTGCTCTGCACGAAACTCCATAACATGCTTATTCTGAGCAAAAAAATTCTTATACACAGTGCGACCACCGAACAGCCAAATATCACTGTCATCGGTAATAGTGCCCTGCGTGAGATCCACAATATCAAGGAAAGCGCATTGAGCTTCTGCTTCCATTGGAGCCACAATGAAAGGTATTCCAAAAAGACGTAACAATTGCTGACATTCGGAATTCATACGTTGTGTGATACTCATGCCCATTCTCTCCTGACGATTACGTTCATTTTCCAAGTCTTTACGTTCTTGAGCAAAATTATCCGCCAACATTTGCAATTCCTCGGAAGTTTTTTCACTTTGCAACACTTTGGCGGCTTCAGTTAGAATTTCCTTAAATTATAAATTTTTGAAAAAATATTGACATTAAATGTTGAAATCACAAAAAGTCTGAAATATTACTTTTTCGTTTAAGGATTCCCGATCTTTTTCATCCGCATCTTCAGCGAATAAATTTTTACTGACTTTACTGGAATTAGGGCTGGGAGATGAAGACTTATTTTTGCGGTCTGTTTTTGGGGTTTTGCGTACAAAAAACGGTGACTTCACTTTGTGTGGTGTAGCATTTTCTTCAACTTGCTTTTCATCGGGTGTTCTTTTGATGGCATAATTGACTTGAAAATAGTCAGTTATTGAACAATTCTTGGTGGGTGTTTTCAGTGTTGGTGTTGTAACTGCCACGGATCTTTTATTATCATCGCTATCGTAAATTTCAATTATTTCGCTTTTCAAGCTTTCGGGGATTGGCAACTGGCCCTCATCTTTAATTTCTATGATGCCATCGTTATCACTTAACTTAACGCCATCCAATTCATTAGTTTTTACACATTTTGAAAGCGTAGTATTTCTGGCTTCAAACCCTTTTAGGATTAGATTTTTATTGGAGTGTTCCTGAATTTCAAAATCTTCGTCACATTTTTTTGTTTCAACGTCTATGAAAGGCGGCGTTTCTTCTATTACCTCCTCCGACTCACCGTTAAGAGAAATGCATTTTTTCTCTGTAATTTGAATGAGATTTTCCTCAATGGCTTTGTGTTCCTCCTTTTCTAGATTTGTATTTTCAAATACATCTTTAAAGAAATCATTATCTGCTTCTAGCGATTCATTAACATTAACGACAATGTTTAATCCTGATTCTTTTACGTTACTATGCGTTACCTCCTGGACTTCTTCCAGGTCAGAATCTGTATCATTGTCACTAACATACAGTTTTAACTCTTGGCTTTCATTATTTGCATTTTTGTGATCGTTTTCAATCTTCTCACCTTTTCCACTGAAATTATATATTAATTTAAAAAAAAGTTCCAAGATTAGTGTATGAAACCTACTTAAAAGCATGTTCTTCCATAAATAAAATATCTTCAAAATCTTTTTGATCTTGGGTTTTGTCCATAATACCGACAACTTCATCATCATTCATACCACCGTATTCGATCATATAAGAACGTGCTGGTCCTTTGGCAGCGTGTTTTAATTCTTGACGTTGAGATTTATTTAATTTTAAAGCCTCACTAGAATCGTACTCATAATCTTTCTTGTCGTAGACAGTAGTGGTGTCGACCAACGATAAAGCAATTGCCATTTGTAGATCCGTTTCATAATCATCATCAGCTTCTTCTTCACTTTTTGGTTTTGCAGTTTTTGAAGTACTTGGCAAAAGTTCGTCTGATTGCAGCTCTTTTGTCTCTGCTATTGTTTTTTCCTCCTTAACATTTTTACCTTGAGAAAGTTGTTTTTTCAAATCTCTGACGAGCAGAAAACGCGTGTGCTCATCCGAACATACTTGCTTTGATCCTTTATTTACGATCGATGATTCTAAAATACCTTCTTCCGTGAAAATATTGCTTAATTCCGAATAGGTAAGTGTGCGACCTCCCATTTGCTTTTCAGCTTCTTCTAGACTTACTTGAACATCTCTACGTTTTAATAAACGTTTCATTTGAAATGTACTAAAATCGTTACTACGCGAAGGTAATTCATGCAACCGTCCCCAGGATGATTGCTTTCGAGTTTCCTTGATGTCAACCAATATTTCATGACGTACATCCGCCGGCAAACTACGGAAATGCTGACTACGGACATCCAAAGTCTGCAAATTCGTGTTGTAATTGCGGCGAGCACAATCTTCTTCGAACGAACTATCGTCAGCAGACGTATCCGTCGCAGATTTGTCTAAGGAATTGTTAAAGCTATCTTGAGAATCCTCCGAAATGCATGGCAAATCGGGTAATTTGAACATATCATCGGCGGACTCGTTTTTTTGTGTTGTTTTGCTTTGTGCTATTCTCTTAAGCGGAGAAGTTAAAAGAAGTTCTGCGGTGTTTGGCCCCAGAGCTTGTTGAACCATTTGCTCCTTGGCTAATGATTGCAGTAACAGAGCTTGTATCCGTTCAGCTTCCGTATTTAATTTGCTGCGTTGTTGTTGACGACGAGCCTTTAAGTACAAAAAATTTAATCAAAAACGAAAGAAGGTCTGTTTGTAAGATTACAATTGTCTCCTTCTTCAACTGCGGCACACAGCCATCGAATACAAAAACCGGTTTCACACGATAATACAGTAATTTACACAAACGATGGAACAAACCCAATAAATGGGCATTGTTCAGAGCAGCGCCTTTATTATCTTGAAATCCTTTTATAACCTGATGCAGCCAAATGGAAATATCTGAAGCGAATATGTTCGAAACGAATTTATCTTTTTATTTTTTTGTAATTTTATTCTTACCAACAGCCAATACTTTTCCTTCTAAGCTTTCGACCGGAACGGGTTTACCGCATGAATCTATAAGTTTCCAAAGACCGGTAACCCCCATCCTAATCCCCCTAATTTAACAGCGGAAAGTGTGTACAAACTCGACAAATTGCAAAGCAGCTTCGCTGATGGTCAGTTTAACTTGTTACAGTCAGCGAAATTATTCCGAATATTGTTTAGAAGCGATAACAAACCAGTTCAATATTCAGCAGAATCCCGATGCATCGTCAGAAGCTGTCGACTAGTGCGTCTGTCTTCTGTCTAATGAATTGTTTATTTTTGTAAATAACAATACAGAAGAGATTTTTTTTAAGAAAGAAAATTTTATCTTTGCTGATGTGAGATAGTTCGCGAGGATTATTGCATTTTGTAATTGTTATGACGTTCTATGGCTTTTAATGGTTTTGTGAAAAAACATAAAAATTTAAAGACTGTTGTTCTGTGGTTTTTATTGGATTTGAAGGAAATTATGAAATTTTAAAAGAAAAATGTAGGTAGACGTATCGAAATTAAAAATTCGCTTCTTCTTCTTCTTTTCTGTTACTCAGCAAATTAACATCCGAAAATTCGTTGGGATGTGTACGAAAGTCCAACGTGAATACAGAGTTCTTTGCCTGAATTTTAGTAAAGTTGGAGTTAGATTTGGTATATGATATTATCATTTGTTTATATTAGTCATTATTTGATTAAATTCCTTTTAAATTTGTGTGTGTTATACGTTATTTATTTATTGTTTTTTTTAATTTTTATTAAAATATGCATATTACTCGTTCGCCACGTACGATAGAACGGAACAGCGAGGCGTACTTCCGATGTGAAAGAAGTAATGTAGTATATGAGTATATTTAATGTTTTTTATAGCATATTAATGCATAGAAAAAGGTTACTAATCTGGTTAAATATCTCATCCACACTCTCTTGTTGAGCGCTTGAACTATGCTCTGCTCTTACTTGATTGACAATGACTGAAAATCTCTTTCTCCATCTGTAATTTTTGGCGCTTATTCTCAGAAGAGGCAAGACTCGAAATTCCATATTCTCAGAAAAGGCAACATTTTTGACGCAACAAATGGCCAAATTGGTTAGGCAACATTTTTGACGTTTATTTTCGAAAAATACCAGCCAGTATTTCATTTGAAAGATGAACCGTTAAAAAAATTAAAATGAATGACCAATCCCCAACGTATGTAATGTAAGGACCAAAGTCGCAGGACTTGCGTTGGCCCTGCACGTAGTTATAAGTTATTGCTACGTATTTAAAGTAGAATAAATGTATCTTACTTTCTACTCATTTTCCTTTATAGCAAACAGTTATTCTTGTGAGTATTAAAGGGATGGTGCAATAAGTAAGAACTATATGAGGAAGAACGGAATCTTGGTTGAGATACTTTGAATGCGATCAACGAACCGATTGGCAACGCCAATTCGTTTTCGAGCAGATTGTTTGTTTAGGTTTCCCTTTTGAAAAGATTGAATTTTCAATTTCAATTATCGATGAGTTATTAAGGTGTGACTTTTGCACACTTTCACAGAGTTTTCAGTTTAATATTTAAAATAATCCTCAATCAGCAAATAAGGATACTCCTTTCTGACCCGAGAAAAAAATTCTTTTTTCAAAACATAATTCAGAAACGTAGTGTTCTTCTTCTTCCGTTATTCAGCAAATTCGTCGATGGATTCCATGATTTTAAATTTTCATTTTCTCGAGAAATTGAAATTTTTCAAAACAAAAGTTCAGCAAATCGGCTGTTCAGAATCAAAAATAAAAAACTGGTGAAAACATAACAACGTTCGAGGCATAGGACATAACTAATCGATGTGAAAATAACAAGTCGAAATGTAACGGAATGTTAAATCTTTATTCGTAAGATGCTTGTTCTTGTTCAACTGGGTATAAGATGCTTGTTCTTGTGCAACTGTGTGTAAGACGCTTGTTCTTGTTTATGTTTGTGTAAGATGGTTGTTTTTGTTCAACTCGGTGTAAGATGCTTTGGCCGTGTTTGCGTATATGTCGTAAATAGCCAAACAATAATCCTAATTGTTTTTTCTAGTACCGATATTAAATCAAAGAAAATTATACCGCTTAATAGTATGAATGCATTTCTATATCAAGTTGAATTCATTCTTTTTAAAATTGCAATACTGTATAGTCGTGTAAGTGATGCCAACTTTTTCTTTATGAATAAAGGCAATCATACCAATCGTAAACGAAAAGCGTTAGTCATTATACTGTTGCTTTATGCGTTTATAAAAAATAAAAATCACCGTTACAAAGCAAAAGAACTGCGTTAAGTATTTAATGTATATTTTTAATTTTTCTTTCAGTTTTTATATATAAATGTAAGCGTAAAACTATCCTGTTGAAGTTTTTTCCTGTTATTTAAGGAGGAAAATTTTATCACCCGCCAAGAACAAAATTTGCTTTAATGGCAGTGTTGGGAGGCATGAATGGGAAAAATATAACCGCAAATCAAAACACATAAATTTTATAATATCAATAAGCTAAGTATGTTAGAGGATGAAATGAAGGTCTCCCCAAAAGCATACAAACCGGCCAACGATATGATGGGGATCGAGACTGCGTCATTTATAATTGTACAACAAAGTAATGGATAAAAATCATTGCCAATAATCCTACTATAAATATCGGATTAGCATAATTGTAGCGAAAGTGAAAAACCGAAATAACCGAATACTCCTTTGGATTATGTAAATTGGAAAATAGAGATTTGTTTCGTGTAAAACATGTACATAGATAGCGCAATTTCTCTAATATTTTAGATTTGGCGGCAGTAATTGCATAGAATATGTTAAATAAATGTATATTCCAGTGTTATAATGTTGATAGTAGCTATAAGCAGCTTGCAAAGTCTCTCACGTAGGATTCCTTATGAGTGTAACCTAGCTGTTCGGCCAAATCTTCATTCCTCTTTATCTTCCCAAATTTATCGGGTAGAGAAGTCCTTGGCTAGCATAAAGCGAATTAAACGCGGCAGTTATGATTCAGTATCTCGAATCATTCTTTCTTTATTCATTATTTCTTCTTTATACTTATTTTCTAGCTTCTTAGTTTTCTACTTAAATTTATGGACAAGTTACTTAATGCTGTGCTCAGCATAATTGTAAATGGGGGCGCTTAGCTTCGAATTGCATTCTTTACATTTGTTTATTGGGAAATGCGATTCGAAGCGTTATGAAGTGTGTCATACTCTGTGATTTTATTTTGTTAATAAATGTTGCTTACTATTTTAATGTATGGTACACTTCAAGTGGGCGCACATCCTCAGCGATATGCAGTCACACTACAAACTGCAACTATGTCATATTAAATGAAAACATATTTCGATAGAAAATTGTCACTGAAATTTATTAAGTTATTTGACTATAAAAACAAGCGAGGTAATGAGAACAAATTAAATTTTTTTACATCACCTTTGAGTTATTTTTTAGCATAGAAACTCATATATATGTGCAATAACGTATGCGCACTTATCTAAAGACAAAGGCTGAATATGCGTTTGCTTTGTAAATAAACAATGGGACGTGGTGTCATGACAGGAAATTTTCTATAGAATTTTTGATTACAAGTATTGACAACGAAAGAGTAAGCAGTCGAATAGCTGCTAATTAGCAGCGTTACTACTGCTATTGATAACAAAAACACAAAAAGTCGCTGAGATTCTGTTACCCTTTATTTCGTAAATAACAGTAAAAATATGCACAAGAAGCGTAGATTTAGTTTTATAAATGGCGGAAGGTAAAAAATTCAGGATGGTTTGATAAGAAACTGTATTGTCTTGCACATAATTCCTTTTTTTGTGCAAATCAAAATAATACGGCAAGAATTTCTTAGGAAAAAACATACGGTATCTGATTTATTTTCTTTTTACTATGAAATAATTACAACAAAAATTATTAAGTTTATTTCTTCCATATAAGGATTAGTAATTTTAACTACCGCCTCTTGTATTGCTTTGACGTGAAAAATGAAATTTGCAGTACCTGAGTTTGCGACGCTTATCAAGATAGACCTACTGATGTGAAAATTTGGATAATTCTCTCAGTATTTCTCATTGGATCTACGTTCGCAGCGAGGAATATATATTTTTTTCATGCATTTGAATTTGAAAATGATTAAAACACACGTCTACAACGCCCACATGCTTATTAGATAAAAACTAAGAAAATCTTTGCTTTCTGTGTGTTTTGCTCGTTACTTATAAGTTCTAACAGATACTTGATGTAAATTTTCAATTTTTATTCTTAAAAATAGAAAAAATCGGCCATGCCCCCACAATATTATAGTGCATGAAAATTTACTTTTTGCCTTTGTTTTTAGTCTATTCATATAGCAGCGATTCGGCCACAATCGAAAATAGTTTTCTTATGATAACTTACCAACGAATATCGAGATTGGAAAAATATTCCATATTTTGAATTATCTTATTTGTAAAGAATTTTATTGCATTCTTCATTATTAATAAATTTTTAGTTAAATTTACTATCGTTTTTGTGTTCTTAAATTTTATTTCTATTATAAAATAAATATTTTATCCTAATATCATTTAAAAGATCAAACAACAGGGCGCAGATACATTCCTTTGAATTATTTAATTTTTACTCTTTATTTCTGCTCTTTATCTTCTTAAAATTATTATTTAGATTGACTTCTAACCAACCAGAGCACTGGTGAAAAAAAAATACTTAAAATATTTTGTAATATTCATTAACCAATTAATCATCACACAAATTGACATTTGCATATTCAAATATGTATCATCAGTTGGTATGTTGTTTGTCTATAGGTAACAAGGATTTTTTGTGTTCGGTCATACCTGAGTAAAAACTATCAAAAACTATTTATATAATAAAATTACACATGTTTCTTGGAATTAATCGCCTTCGCTTCTTGGCTAAGTTTACAATATTCCGCTTGCATGACATTATGGGTTTCTTCAATTAAAGAATCTATTTCGTCTTTAGTATAACCAGCAGCTGATATTTCTGGTAATATTTGTATGAGGACGTGACCTTGCCGGAATGTCTTGTTTTCGGCATTTAAAAACCAATATTTTGATACTACTACAGGTTGTATTGGACATTGGCTCTGGACCGCTATATGGAAGGAGCCCTTCTTGAAGGGTAATAAAGTCTCTAAAGAATTACGAGTACCCTCGGGAAAGAGCAATAATTTACAATTTCGCTCATTTATGGCTTTCGACTCTTTTTGCAAAGCGTTAATCGAGTCATGTTTGCGTGAACGATTTATGAACAGTGTACCCCACATCCATGACCCTATACCGAAAAAGGGTAAATATAAAATTTCCCTTTTAGCAACTACGGTAGCTCGACCCACCACGGGCCATAAATGAGCTAAAACTAAAAGAAAAACAAAGAAAATATTTAATTGCAAAAAAAAGAAAAATAAATAAATTTTACATTTAAAGTATATTTACCACATAAGTCCAGACAACTTTGATGATTTATAAGTACCACTCCGCCAGAATCTTTGCGTATGTTTTCTAAACCTCTAACTTCCATAGTAACTCCCAAAGCTTTACATAGTTGTCGGCAGGACCAAGCCGGTATTCTATTATTTTCATAAATTTTATACGCATATTATTATTATTAAATTTTATGGCAATTATTATTAATACAAGTTTTGAATATACATACAAAGCATTACGATAATCTTTGGGCCGAAATATCATAAATGGCATACACACTAATACAATAGCCCCCGATCCAATTGCAAATATTGCCAATTTCAACTGATATGGGGCTTTATTCGAAAAGCTCATTAGCAAAGCCACCAGGCAGGCAAATCCAATTACTTCGCAAAAACACGCCATTATCCATTAATTTTCCTTTTAGTTTTCTGTAAAAGTAACCAAATAAAAATTCAATAAATATATGTTTTCGTTGTTTTCCGAAAAATAATCTGAATTGAAAGAGAATTTTTTAAATAAAACATGTGTGTGCATAAATTTATTTTCCTTTTGCTACAAGGCCTTAAGTATAATTGGTTAAGTAATATCTGCGCAACGTCTATTACCGTCATTGCAATTATCCATTACTTAGAAAGAAAATACCATTAACTTTTCCCCCCGATCGTGTATTATCAGTACTGACGTGTGCCATAATTGCCGCTAAGCAAAGCGATTTCACTTTGCACTTTGCTCGAATTTCAAAAACTATTCTATCAGTTAACTATTTCATTAACTGCAAATAGTTAACTACCGTTTTACATTAGCCCACGTCAGTTGCTTAAAAAATGCTCACAATAATAAGGGTGTTGCTGCACTCTATGCAGAATTCACAGTACAAATGCAATTCTATGCAGAATTGAATCTACTCGAAGTAGAACGGCATCGAAGACGCTAAGCCGCGTAAATGTTGCCGAGTTTTCGCTTCACTGAAAGAAACATATGTTACATTATACGTTTCACGAAAGTGAAATGTGAAGTGAATTCTTTATCCGAATTCTACATAAAGTTCGGCAAACCCGCGGCTTCGAGCTATCGTTAATTCATTGTTATTGAATTTTCCCTTATTTTTATGGAGATATGTCAACCTAAGTGAAAAGCTCAAGGACCGAAAATGATAACGCGTAAGTATACGGAGAAAAAAGTACTGAAAAGATTAGTTTATGTATCCTTAGTTACACCCAACAAGGGTATATTAATTCTAGATATCAAAATGGATCTATATAATACCCAGAAGAACTTGAGATAGATCCACCTATTTTTATACTGGAAGTGATTCTGAGTCAATTTAAGCTCAAGTGACTCCGAATTGTTCGAAGCTTGTGTGTCCTTCTGTCCCTATGTCTGTCGGGTGTTTATCCATGATTTTGGTTTCTGAGAAATTTCATGAAATTTTATACATTGACGTGTCTTGGCCCAGAGACGAAGGCTATTGCAATTCTTTTGGATCCCGCCGCTTCCCACATAGCGTTTTATTTTAAATAATCGTTATATGAATATCTGCATTAAACGAAGGGCTGTAGGGTATTTAATGATGGATCGTGGCTCACGAAATGTTTTTGAAAACATTTCCTATTTGGAATCTTTTAAGCAATCCGAAGCATATCATAAATTTTCATTTAGACTTTCATTAGTAAAATTAGGCTTTTTCTGGTTTGTGAACCTATTCTATTACCCCTGATCACTGTGCTTCGTAACTTATCATCATCAGCATCCGATTAATAAATTATATGAACGGTTAATGTGATCTTGAACGGTTATATTCATTTTCGTGCTAATACTAGCATTTGGCTGTAGCGTCTATATCTCCAACTGTTAGTAAATGAATGACTGAATGCCATTATTATTGTTTCAATCCATTTGAACTTGAAATTGCTAAAACAACTGATGATGTTTTGCATTTCATTACGCGTCACCTGCATTCACTTGTCAATTTTAATCTATTCATTTCCTTTGCCATAAATTCTAATGCGGTGACAGGAACGCCCGCGTGTACTTCCCCTGTTTTGTTCGTATATTGACTTTAGTTCCTTCATTTCTTTTCCCAAGTTTGGTGCTGAGCTTCTCCTTCATCATCATACCGTAAACATTGGATTTCGTTTTGAAATTAATTTTCAGGTCACTTCACTTTTAAGTGATACCCGGATTCCGGGGGGTTATCGCATACTGAAAAATTCAACTCTCGCTTTCGTTTTCAGCTGTTTTTACGAAACAAGTGATAGCCAACTTTCAGTTACTTGATTACTCCCCCAATCGAGTGAACTTGCTATTAGTCCACAACGGAATTTTCTGACAAATATGTTACTTTAGCAAATCTCAAATTCATTTATTTCGCCTTAGCGATGATTTCTTCAAAATTTCGTTATAACACACACACAATACACACAACATACACACAATACACATACACATTTAGACGAATTGAACAACATTAATAAGGTTAAAGGCTTAAATCACGAAAATATAGAAGAGATTGATTACCAATCAAAAACACAGAAAATTCAAAGTAAACAACTCAAGTGATATATAGCTTAAGTTCAAAGTAAACAGTTTTCTACAACACTTTTAAGTTTAAAGAACTAACAGGCGAAGGCGAACTTAAGTCTCAAGGCCTCTGTTTAAACTGTGACATTACAGCAAAAAGCAAACATAAAGGAAACGCTATACAATATTTTAGGCTTAAGGCATTAAGAAGCGAACATAAATCTAAATAATTATATATTAGGCTGGTGGGAAAGATTTGTCGTATATATTGTGTACAGGTAATTTTACTTGTCGGTTACGGGTCCAGGTAATCAGGTGTTAGGTAGTTCGGAAACTCATTCATTTCGTTTTTTCGCAACAGTGGATTCACTAGCATTTTCACCTCTAATGGGCATTGTCTTCACCTATTTGATAGTTGGTATCGTAATGCTTGTACGGAAAACATTTTGTTTGATTCTGCACAAAAGTTTTCATTTGGTGTCTTACCACCACCTATAGAAAGTCGAAGGTAGCATTTTCGGCGCACTTGACTTCTATTAGTAGGGGAAAGGAAAAGCCAATGCTCGAGCAACAAAAAAATTATTCGATGTGTACAGAGGCGATGAGTGGACAGAAGGCCAGTGGCAAAACTGGTTTGCAACTTTCAATTCATTTCAGCGACTTTGCGCCGCATCCTGGGAGGCTAGTAGAAGCTGATAGAGACAACATAAAGGCATTAATTGCAACAAACCTCCAAATGATAACTCCTGAGATCGCTGACACTTTAAGTCTTTTGAATTCTGTTGTTTTGAATAAAATATTTACACATTATAGAGAAAGCGACTTTTGTTTTGGCCAAAAAAACGAAAATTCTTCCCGAATCATCCAACAGAATGCAAGATGTGATGACTTATCTGTCGTGGAACTTTGGACGACCACTTTCGATACTGCTGACTAGTTAGATTCGAAATGCGGGTTTAAAGGATGAAGGGCGTTTAAGACATTGCTTTCGCTGCTAGTTCCAAAAAGGAAATAACGGGACGGTTGCTCGTAAATGTTCAGACCTGCCAAAGATGACTAGTTTGCCAACTTTCGTTCCAAAGATGTCAGTCTCGTCTCGGTTATCGTCGAGCGGTGCGATAATCGCATTTTGCAATTCAGGTTGAAAAGTAATCCCCGCTGCATCCAGGCTTTCGACAGCTGAGGAACACATGAAATTCAAATGTTTTACTTAAAATATAACGGAACTCGCCCGTCAACCTAATATTACAGCTATTCACAAAATATGGTCTGCGGCACTGAACCCGCGGAAACGCGACCTGGCTATGCTCTTGTCTATGCGCCAGCCGTTTAAAAGTAACCAAGTAATTTACTTTGGGTGTCAATAGCTCGCAGTTAATTTCATAATTTTTTCATCTAATTTTTCGAAATCGTAGCGGTTTCATCATTGCCTAAGAGACGGAATTTTAAATCTAGTTTTTTGCTCTCCAAAAAAATCCAAATCTTTCTTAGAAAATTCTATTCGTAAACTTTTTGATCCAAAACGCACACAATCATACTACCACACTTAACTCTCAATTCAAAATATGGAGCAATTTATTTAAGACGATCGTTTTGCGCTATAACGCTTTTGAAAATTTTTCATTTTAGGAAATCGTACGTTATTTAATATTTCGTTCTGGTTTCCGTTGGGTTTATATGCCTTAAAATTTCACCGAATGCCAAATGAAACTTCGAGGATACAACATAAGTAGATTATTACTCCTCGCACTAGTAGAAGTTTACTCTGCGCTATATCATCTTGTAATTATTTGACGAAAAAGAAAATCGCAGAACTTGCAGAATTGCTTCAAAAGTCGTGAGAATAAAATAAAACAAGAAATTAATTTGAAGCGCACGGAAGATAAAAATGATTTTAGTTACGTGGCGGACGTCATGACACGCATAATATATCAACTTTATTAAGGTGCAAACAAAGAACCTCGTGTCCGCATTGAACCCTTTTTATTTAACTCAGCAATACGTTTGTTTTTGATTTGTTGACTTAGAGAAAAAGAAGAAGATTATTACTCAGTTATCTTACTGCTGTACACATGTCGAACACCGTGCACTTTGAGATTAGAAATTCCCGTTTTTCAAATAGATGTCTCGTCCACTCTTTCTTCTTAGGGTAATATTGACGTAATATTGATATAAATATTGATTGACGTAATATTGATGGTAATATTGATTATAAAGACAGACAGACAGACAGAGAGAGAGAGCGAGAGAGAGAGAGAGAGAGGGGGGAGAGAGAGGGAGAGAGTGAGAGGGGAGAGAGAGAGGGTGGAGAGAGAGGGAGAGAGTGTGTGTGTGTTATAAGTTTGTAAACTTGATCTTAATCGATTGATTTCAGTATAGACAGGCATCTAAGCTGACTCTGTAATCTGCGTTGCTCAATACTATATACAGTTATGTTATGGTAGTTCATGCACACGTTCTATTTTCTTATTCAAAAATTAGGACAGAGAGAGGGGGGGGAGAGAGAGAGAGAGAGAGAGAGAGTTACACTTCGCACCTCATATATATAAATATATATAACTCTCAAACCATCCATGATATTTCATGATGTAATGATCATGCGTTGACTTTCTTTAAATTAGTAAAAACGATATCGAACACTGATGGCAGTAAGCAACGTATATGGTGGTGTAGAACCATACCATCGAATATAACGCGTCTGCATACCAAAAATAAACTCAATCATAACACTTTTTATAAAGATTATCACATAAGGGAAATTAAACAGAAGTGTGCAAATCTATGAACACATCTACACATGCGCGCGAAAGTCTTATAAGAACTGAAAGATGAAAACAATCTCAAAAGTGTATAGAAAATTTTAGTTCGTTGCTACAACAATGACATCAGATATCGATCTTAAATTTTGCACGAATGTATTGCTTCGCAAATTTTCAGGCTAGCGCACGTTCCTTCAATCTTATCAGTGAATTGAAACTAAGCTTACACTTATTTTAGAGCTTAGTGATTAACATTAAATATTAATCTGATTATTGCGATAATTATATTAAAAGATTTGGTATCCACAGAAAGGACTGTAGGGAGAAGTATCGCTCCGAAAAAATATGTAAGTAATTGTTTACTTTTTTAGTTACATTTTCCATTTTGTATTATTACATATTTGCATTATTGTTGTTGTTATTATTATAATATATTTAGACTATAGAAATAAATTCTTCGACTAATTAGTAGAACGAGCATTAGCCATCAAGGCTATCGGTTGATCTTTTCTTTTTTTTTTAATCGCTTTAATAATGTCAAATATCTCATTGATATTAAGTCCTTCAAATACTTTCAAGATGTCCATATGGTTGGGCGTTTCGAAAATACGTTTTCGGATATTTTATAAGACAGGATTTAGCAGGTATTTGTTTTGTTTAAATATATTGTAAATCAAAAAAAAACAAAAATTTATAAATGTATACAGATCTATATGCTACATATTCCCTACACCACTTGTGATTTATTCGGATGTATGCAACACCCAGAAGAAATTGAGATAAATCCATCTTTCATCATCAGAATCATTTTCTGAATCGATCTAAGCTTGTCTGTCCGTCTTGTTTTCTTCTTTCTTTCAATCTACAAGTCGCATTGTTCGAGATAGTTTGATTTTGGTGATATTTTGGAAAGTTGTCTTATGAGTAAGTGTACTAAGCGAAATGATGTGATGAGTATTTAATGGTGGGCCGTGTCCCAGTACAGTGTTTTTACTTGTTTTTCTGTAATTTTCTATTTGCATCAATGGTATATTAAGTTTGCGCGAATGTATGCAACATCTAGAAGGGCTTGAGATGCATCCATCTTTTTATAGTGATCCAGAAAGTGACTCTGATTCGATCTAAAGATGTGTGTGAATTTTGCTCATTTTCTGGTGTTCATTTTTATGAAATTTAATATGCCGGCATTCTTTGGCCCAAGGACAAACACTATGGAAAATGGTTCGTATCGGACCACTTTCAATCACATCCAATACAAGGCTTTATTTTGAATAAAGGTATTAAGCGAATTAACCGCCATAGTGTTTTTACTTGTTTATCTATTGAATTAAGTGGCGTAACGGGTATTAAAGATTTGTCTTAACACGAATCAAAGCGTGAATATTTTATTTCCGAATTACGTTTTAGTTCCTTTCCTTGCAAAAATCATCATTAAATTTTTTCACAGTACATTATATCAATTTATATTTACATTTTTTATTTTTAAAGATAAATTAAAAAAGTGTGATCGTTAAAAATTGCTGATTAAAATTAATGAAACCATTAAATCCATTTTTGCATTTAATATGTATGTATGCGTGTTCTGTGAATTCTGTCATCGATTTTAATTTACGAAAATTTTTCGAAGAACGCGTATATCATATCGGGCATATCAACGCGTGAGAGCACATGCGTTATTCCTACAAAAGCCCATGCGAGCATTATTTTAATTACAATAATAGCAAAAGACTGTGTGTGCGAAAGTATATATTGTCAAGCCAAAGGTCGTTTGCAAGCAAGATATTGAATTCTAATCTTAGCAGATATGACGACTAATAAATGAAAAAGCAAGAACAAATGTATTATTCGTCTTGAACGACATTTTTCCCCCCTCCGCTTTTTCGTTGTTATTTTTTTAATAAATCTTCATTAAATTTAAAACAATTACACTTCAAATGATGATAACAGAACCAGGTATGCGCGAGTAAGTGTCCCAAGACACATATATTTCCTTATGTAAGCTACTCGAAGGATAAGGCGTTTACCACAATGTATTTAGCTGAATACAGCTGAAACAGATAACGCAACATAACATAATCGAAAGGCGGAGATCACTCTTGTAGCTCAGTAGCGAAGAGCCGCACCTGCGAAGCCAGTCATTGAGGATTCAAACATCAACTGCGGTAGAGTTTACTTTGATCGCAGCCATAGCGAGTGCTTAGGCGATGAAAGCATAACTGATAGCGACACCGATTCGTCACACGCCCCCTAAGCTTCGCTTGTCACCTTTCGATTTTCTTCTCTTTTCTCATTTCTTTCCGACCGTCGTCGTGTTACACGCTTAGGTGATATCCTATCGAAAAAAGAACAGAGATATAATGGCCGCAATATTAAGAATTTTATTTCTTATCACGATTGGACCTGTGGGTGGATCGATTTTGCTAATCATGGTGATCAAGAATATATATAAAAATATCGCAGTAGATTTTTGCAGGCTTTGAGAAACTTAACATACTTCCCTAAGAGACTAAAAAAACTGAATGATTCAACAAATTTATTGTCCACTTCTTGTTAACGTTTACATTGTGTGTCAATTAATTAAATTCTAATCTACTTAAATAATTTATGATATTTTTAGTTTTTCGCTAGAAAGCAAAAGCAAATTAGAAAATTGCAAAAAATGAGTCAAACAATGTTGTTTAAGATCACTTTCCTGCACGACATATATTTGCTTCGAAAAATTAGAAGAATTAGTGGAAAGACTAGCTGATCCATATATCCATATATACATATGTGTGTATATATATATATATTATATAGTAAAAGTGACATTATTGCAAAGTTGATTTACATACATAGTAAGATGCATGGAGCTCAATGAGAGTTCTGAGTAACGAGCAGATCACTCAATAGGTTCGTGGTATCAAATAGATTTTTACTGATGAATCTATTGCAGTTGGCTTAGTGACGGTATACACTGACGAATTGCCTTTTGTGCCATTATTTTACAAAAACAAAATTAGCTTCGCTGAAACAACGCTAATCGTCAGAATGTCATGAAATTTTGGTACGCTTGACGTGAAGGTTGATACTATCATTCATTACGACGTCCATATATCATCTTACGAACTTATTAAGCTTTGTGTTGTGTTTGTAATCAACCACTCAATTGACGCTTTGAATATTTAGAAAAACACTTTTCGTCGAGAAAACGAATTTTTCAAGCATTTAAAAAAGGAAAAAAAGCTTCTTATATAGAGAGATGGTTGATCCAATTGGTAAAGAATACCCTGCAACCCCCACCCAGATGCACTTGAGATAAACCCGCCTTTTACTATACCAATCGATTCAGAATAACTGTCTGTCTGTCTTTTTTTCCACTTGTGGTACAGGCTACGACAGTAAGCAGATTAGTGCGGATGTATGTAAGATAAGATAGACTTCTTATTATACCAATCAATTCAAGCATGTCTGTCCATCTATCAGGCTATCTGTCTGTCTGCCTGTCCGTCTGATGTTTGTCCAAGTTGTTGTATTCAATCCACAGATCGCAATTTTTTTCAAATATTTTGATGAAATTGGATACAGTGACGTATTTTGGCTCGAGAACGAACGTTATTAAAAATGATTTGGATGGTATCACTTTTTCGACCACTTCCCATATAACGCATTATTTCGAAAAGTCGTTATATAAATAACTCTATTAAACGAGTTGGTGTAAGGCATCTTAACGTGGAGCACTGTTCGCTCCGTCTTACTTCTTCATTTCATTTCATTTCATTTGTTTATTATCAGCGTTTGTATAAAGTATGTCTTTCTATCCTCTTCAAGGGACCTTAAGAAAACGAGGGATTTGATCTCCATTTTAGTAATTTTCAATAAAATTTCTTTCTCAGATGCATTTAAACCAAATTTGTAATTAAAAATTGCTATTGAATTTTTTACATTAATCAGAACTTTGGTCGCCATCTGGGGATGTTACACACGATTTGAAAAATGTAGTTTACTTCCGCTTTTGGAGCATGAGCTTAAGAATACAAAGAATACAAAGTCTAAACAATTGCAATAAAAAAAGAATGCAGACAAAGCTATCAATAAAAATTTATGAAATATTAAGTAATTAAAATATCGTTAACTAAGTTTATTCATATGAAAGCATTTATACGCGTATATGAATTTGTAGGCATGAACTTTTTAGCACTTTAAAATTCTTCTATAGATTCTAAAAAAAGATTGTAAACACAAATTTCCACTTACATCATACGATGTCACTAATCGGGTGATACCTTTCGTGTTTGCTTAACGACTTAAATGATGCGCTGTTCAAGTTCATCAAATTTGCATTGAATTTGTAAATGACACAGACAAACGTAAATACAATTTTAAGCAATTTAATTGTCAATGCACTTAAATAAATTTTATGGTCAATATACAAAGTTCAAGGCGTAACTTTTTCAAAAGTTCGTGCATTAACTTTCATAAAATGACGCCATTAAAAATGTACATTTGTAATACGCCTTACATGCTGAGTTAAATAAAATGAAAGCATACACTGCTTAAAAGAAACCAAAGTGAAAACACTATAGCGTGACACGGCTCACGGCTATGATCGTTCATATAAGGACTTTTTAATATAGGGCGTCATATAGGAAGCTATCGAAACAGTGTCACAAACGGACCATTTTCAATAGAGCTCGTCCCTGAGCCAGAATACGTTGGCGCGCCGAAGTTCATTAAAATATCTCAAAAAATGCGACCTGCTGCAGGTGGGACACAAAAAATGCATGCACAGGCATCAGACGGACAGACATTAGACGGACAGACATCAGACGGACAGACAGACTTAGACCGATTCAGTATCATTTTCAGAATGATATGTTGAATCGAGCGGTATAATGAAAGATGGGTCCATCTTAAGCACTTCTGAACGCGCACAAACTTAATACGATGTGTGCTCAAAAGAAAAACAAATGACTTTTTCTTTTTATCGAAAAATATTAATTTATTCATTAATACCTATTTTCCCCACTGAAAGTAATAAATAAGTGAAGTAATAGAAAAGCTTAGATATAATGCACTTGTGCCGGCGCTTTTCCAATCCTTAAATCTCTTCTGATGCTTTTTTCTATATGGTTTTGAGCTTTTGCAACGATGCTGCCTTTGTTTCCTTAATCGTTGCAAAACTCCGTCTTTTCATGGGTCTTTTCAGTTTCGAGAACAGCAAAAAGCCGCACGTAGCCAAGTCCGCGACGTGACCAAAAAACTGCGAACAAGCAAAATAAAAATTTAGCAATTTCGGAACAAACTTCGCTGCCGCACATTTCGTGTCCAAAACATCCGAAAAAATTGCATGGCATGTGGCAATCGACATGCCGGCATCCTCGAGCAACTTCTCCAATAGTGATGCACCATAAAAATATTCTTCGCTGCTTCACCGTTTTCATCGGTTATTGACGTGTTGGGGCGTCCAGAGTGGGCGTCGTCAATATCACCTTCTCGGCCTGTTTGCTGTGAAGGGCTTGTGCCGCTTACAAACATTAAATTCGCATATCCTGTACAACAAGTGACACAGAGTATAAATGCGTGGAGGAATTACTTTTGGAAATGTGTTAAGAGACTTTACAACAAAACCGAGTGAAAGCAAAGTCGCAAATGGCGTAAATAGTGCAGGAGGACACAAATACAAATAGTTAGCAGGGTCAGGTCATGTTTGTTACATGTTACATGTTGCACATGTGACGTCGAACTGCGGTAAGAAACGGCACATATTTGTGTTAGTTTAAAAAATAGTGGATGTTTTCCCCAGGAGACTTTGACGGCAAAAGGTTTAATTATCAAAACCTTCACTTTAGCCTTTTTTTACCTTCACTTAGAGCCTATTTAATTATTCCATACGTATATGGAATGTGTTTTGTGTACATGAAAACTTTTTTTCGATTATCAGTAATTCGTTCTAAGTTAAGTTTTTTTTTTTGTGTAAAGTTCTGCGTTTAAGTTTGAGTTGATTTACTTGCATCAGTCTTTTGGTGTCTCTACGGGAATCTAAGCCGCTTTTAATGATTTTTCAAATAGAGAAAAACAGCTCTGGCGCCAATTGATTCATCATCACAGCGTGCCTGAATAACTTATTCAGATTTTAACTTTTCACACTCCCAAATAAGCAATTGGTTCGCCATTTCAAAACGGGACTAACCGAAATCAGAATCTTAAATACCATAGCAAACATAAATTCTTAATTCACATGGAGTTCTGGATCTGTTTAATTCATGTGTATATGAATCCTGTGTTGCTGGATGTTGTGAAAGTTGAGAGAGATATTTGATTGCCAGATTTGTTGTCAATTGATTATTATCAACCAGATCTATAAATATACTCACATATGCACTGGCAATGGCTACGAAATCAAAACAAAGCTATGAACGCAAAATTTCCTAATTGTCAGTAGAAGAAAAACTTGGACATTGATCAATATTTTAGCAACTTTAAAACGAAGGGCTTACCAACCGTGTACTGCACTCGCGATTACAACATCAAAGCTTTCGCTAGAACAACAAATTGCAGTTTTTTCTTTTTTTCTTATCAATCGCTTAATTCGCAACTAATATATAATATATGGAATAAATTATATCAATCTACCAGGCTGTTTGCGTAATAGTTTTTCCGTTATTATGTTTTTCAAGGTATCTCACGTACACGTTTTGGTTATATCTTTGGACACATTTGACATATGTCTTCCTTTGTTTGCTTCATTCTAAAGGAAAATATCGACTTCGTTCATATAAAAATGAATAAAACTTTTTTTCCCCCTGCATCTGGAATTAACTGTACAAGTCGGTACATATGGCCACTGTGGCAATCCTGACAGCCTTAAAAAAATTAAAATTTAATAAGTAAAGAAATTATAGTCGACTACACCCGACCATTAAATATGCAACATCACTTCGCTTAATACGATCATTTATAACTCGTTACGTTTTTTATTATATAATGACTTTCTAAAATAAGACTTTATATGGCAAGCGTTCGGAAAAGTGGTGCGATCCAAATCATTTCCAGTAGCATTCGTCCTTCGGCCAAGGGAGATCGGTGTACCCAATTTCATCAGAAACATGTCAAAAATTGCGAACTGTAGGTTGAACGCAAGAAACCAAGACAGATAAGCCGACTGATGGACAGAAAAGCTTAAACATCAAAATCACTTTGTGAATCTATCAGTATAACAAAAAATGGGTGTATCTCAACCCCTTCTAGACATTACATACCGCTCAACAAGCTTGTACCACTGATACAGGAGTAGGGTATAAAAATTCAGCGGGCTCGTTAATAGAACTAAACTTTCACTGCCGACTCATCTACAATTAGCAAAGAAGACTTTCGTTCATTATATCGACTATTGAGGGACGAGGGAACATTCAATTTTCGGTAGAAATTGTCATGAGGAATCCAGTAGCATACGCATGCATTCAGCGCAAATCCCTCGTCTGATTTAATGTAGATCATTTAGATGATCTGTTTGTCGACGTCTATTATTAATACGCTCGTTGAATACGGACGTGAAGTAAACATTCTCAGTTGATCTCAGTCATAGTTCGCAGCTTGGTCACAAATACGCTTACAATTGTGCAAAAACTATAAACTATATATACTCATTATATATATACTCTATACTATATATATACTCATTATATATATATATATATATTCATTATCGACTTTTGATCTAAAAGATAATGTAATTATGCATTAGAGTCATCGAGAAATTGTACGCAAAAATACCATGCCCGACTCTAAACAACATGCCCAAAATTAAACAAGTAAGAATATTGTGGCCGGGCAAGGCCGACTACTAAACATTCTTTATCAATTCTTCCGGTGCAATTATTCGCTCGTTTTGGTAACAATACATCGCATTCAAAATCACATATTAGTTTCATGGAAAGGCGGCGTACATTTCATGAAAGCCTGCATATTGGAGGATACCCAAGACATCGTCTGAAGTGATCCAAATTTAGCAAACCTAACTTGCCTCCCAAAAATTTTATTATTTTCACTTTCCGTCATAGAAAAGTAGAAAATATACTTTCTCTCCAAATAAGGGCTTGCTTTTCATGATAGCCCTTATATATGTGAGGGTCTAAAAATAGACCTATGTGATCCTGGTAATGGGTAATGGGGTTGTTTTGCTGCTATAGAGCAATTTTCATCAACAAAACATTAAGAAGTTTTCTGAAGGGCTTATTATTCGTAAGAAATCTTAAATGTGGTAGGGTCCAAGAAATAGACCCTTGCAGTTCAAATTTGGTCCACTTAATTTTTATGCCAAAAATACTATCATAAACAAATATTCTTTGTAAAACATTAACAATTAGCAATGGCTGGAATATAAGGGTTTACAGTCCCTGACAATCCTTTCAAGCCAAAACCTACCAAGGCTTACCAGGTCCAAATTCGTTAGGATTGATTTCTTTGTCAATGAAGCAAATATTGAACGAAATATTGAAAATTAGACCTTCCCACCATATAATGATTGAATCGATCGAAGGCTGGTGTAGGGTATTTAACGGTGCACCTTGGCCGACTATAGTGTTGTCTTTTACTTGTCATCATATAAGAAAGAGGCAGATTTTAAACTGCAACTGCATTTGGAAGCGACTGCATTCAACTATTTTTAGGCCATATTTAGCACTCCCATGTAAATAGCAGCCTTAATCTTTACTTTCTATCTTCTTCCTCTTCACGAATTTTTCAATATTTTATAATAATATCATGTAATTATATAATAACAATATTATGCAGAGTTTAATCTTGCTTGCCCTATTATTGAATAACATATATGTGTGCGTGTTCAGCGCAATGGTGTGGTTAAGCGAGAGATTCAGTTTGATTTATTATTTGAAACATTCAAACATGGAATTTGTTACTAGAATAGTAAAATTACTTTAATTAAAAAAATCACGTAAGCGCAATGACGACAACAACAACTACTATAGCAACAAAAAGAGAATCATAGGAAAACGAAAACAATGTTTTTAAATAGTATATATTCACTGGCTCTGGAAGACGATAATGACAGCGAACACTAAATGACATAATTGCCCGCTTAATAGAAAATTAACGAAAATCGTTTGCAAAAATGAAAAAAAATTAAGTAGAATTCAATCTGACCTGATACTCGACTTAGTAAATCATCTGTTGTTGAGTTATTGCTTCGCAGAAGAAGAAGAAGAAGAAGATCTGAGAAAGGCATAAAAGGCACTTTACTGAAGGATGGGGATAAGTTCCGTTTTGGCAAACTGTTCGCAAGACCCGGAAGGAAGCTTGAGAGTATAAGTATATATATTCTCGATCAGCATCAGATTCTTAACCGATTCGAACATGTTCGCGTGAATGTCTGTCTGTAATGTCCGTGGTAAACATTCCCGTGGTCGCTTCGAATTTGGCAAAAACATTGGAAGTTCTCGCGTTCAAGTTGGTATTGGGAGTGGGACAAATTGGTTAAAGCACACATCCGCAGCGAAGCGTAAGCCGTAGCTTTACTCATAAGAAGGCTGACATATTTTATATTTACTTTATGGAGGACACTAATACCCATGTAAAAAAAGGAAACAAATCGGCCACACAGAGTTGCAAGTTATCAAATTTATATTTTTTCACTTTTTTTACTTTTTCTGCCTGTTACTCATAAGGTAAGCAAGTCACAATGTTGAAAATTATTCTGAATATTCCTCACATGAAGATATATTATTTGTCTGAACGTGTGCTAATTCCGAAATAAATAAAAGTTGACGATTCCTTTTTTCTTAGCAATACAATCAATTGAGTGTGGAATGAAAGGATTTGAAGAGTAGAATGCGACTGTTTAAGTGTGTTAATTATGAAGTAAATACCGCGGACGTCAGGACGTGGTGGAACATGTTTTTGTCCACAATTCCATCTGTACGGACATCAAATAATAGGACTTGGAGAGTAGATATAAATACGATGATGATTATAAAACATTCGGCCGCGGCCGAATCCTTACTCAGTATATTAAATTAGTGCGGTCGTATGGAAGCAGAAGGGCTTAAGATAGACCCACCTTTTATTATACCGATCGATTCGGAATTATAATCTAAATTGACCTAAGCCTGTCTATCCGTCTACTGTCTGTCCATGTAAATTTGCGTTCAAGCTACAAGTCGCAACTTTTGAGATATTTCAATGAAATTTGGTACAGTGAGGTGTTTTGACTCAAGGACGAATGCTGTTGAAAATGTTTCGGATCGGTTCACTTTTTCGACCACTCCCCATATAGCTCCCTGTTCTAAAAAGTTGTAATTTTCAAAATTTCTCAGCAAAAGTGGCTAAGTGACTAAGTGGTAGCATTTGGGCGTTCTAAATTAGTCTGAAACCCTTTGACCGGTTGGGGCAATTTTTGAATTCCCTCATGTAACGAAAACTGAAGTTCATACGAAAAGAAGGTAATATTGGTATGCTTATATAATAATAGTGATTTAACATAAAAAAATTAACTGTACCACATTCGGATCATCTGGCCGCATTTTTTTGATCCTAATCTAATAAGGATTTTCGCAAAATTTGGTCTTTTGTAGAGCAGAAATGTCCAAGTTTTAATATGTGGTGATGAAGATTGACCCTTAATAGTAATTTCATACAAAAATAAGAATTATGTTAGACAATAGGGTATAGCGTATTTACTATAATGTTCTTACTTATGTTTTTTTATGTATTATATAAATGCATTGATTTAAAGTAGACATTTACATATATGGCTTTGGAAATTGCTATTTCAATGCGAACCATTGACAACTATTTATTTGTTCTCTACCACTTTTCAATTCAACTCTTATTGATAGACCTAAGATAAGCGCCTTGGTTTGCGGCTATTTTTCAATTTAATCCCCATCGATAGCCCTAAGATAAGAGCGTCGATTTGCGTGTACTTTCGATTTCAACCCTCATCGATAAACGCAGGGCAAGAGTCCTGGTTTGCGGCTACTTTTCAATTCAATGCTCATCGGTAGACTTAAGTTAAGAGCTTTGATTAGCGGTTTCTTTTCAATGTAATCCTCATCGGTAAACTTAAAGTCAATGCCAGAGAGATGCTAAAATTCGATTTTCTATTTCAGCAGCTGTTTTTCGCTATTATATTACGTGCAAATGTAATAAGTATTTTATAAAAAAAAAAAAAAAATTTTCTCGATGTTAATAGCAGACAATAAAAGCGCAAAGCCCGGCTGCCTTTTAAATCAAACTAAATATGTGTGACAAGATGTTGCATAAAATATTCTACGGATAAACAATCATCAAGGATGTGTGCCGAAATATTCAACTCAAAGTGTAGAAATGATATGCCGCAATGCAATCATCCCTTCATTTTTACCTTTGAGTCAAACATCTCTCATCTAGTCTACGACTCTTGTCGCTTAGCTCTCTTTGACGGGAGCATTGCGAGTGTAGGAAAATACAATCAAATCTGAAAAGATGAGAGGAGAGTGTAAAATGTTTAGAAAGTAAGAAAACAAAACCACAACACCAAATATAACCAAAGGAATAACATGGTCCCACTTTCGCGAAAATAAAAATAAAAAAGTGGAGATGTTAAGGACTAAGATAACAACAATTATCCAAAATAAACATTAAAAAAGAAAAACAAAAAAAAATAGCAATGTGATTATAAAACCAAGCGCATGCATGCACAAACAAGCATAAATGGAAACTGTATACTTTTAATACAATAAGAAAAAAGGAAGAAAAAAAATTGTGTGAATAATTTCATTTTGTTCAGTCAAATAAGTTTACAAACATTACCTTAAAAGCAAGAGGAAGGCGTTTTATTATGTTATTCCTATTATTACTAATTACTATTTTATTATAAATATCACGTTCTTCGATTTTGTGTAGTAAAAAAGTAATAAACCGAAATTATAGAAATATTTTTTTTTTATTTCTTATTTTTATTTGCAGCTTTAACTTCTAGTGATCGGAATTATTTTGCGATTTTAGAAAATTATCTGCCATCCATTGTCTACGTAAAATGAAATGAAATGCGTGCAGCAGATTGATTTTTCGTAAATCTCTCCTTTAAATTTTATTAAATACTGCAGCGAAATTTCACAACATCTTATTTGGCTGATTTTTTTCTTGTTCTTTTTCTTTTTTCAATTGAAAACAAAAAAAGTGATTTTTTTTTTAAACATTTTTGATAAATTCTATTTTTTATTTAATATTTTTTTTATTTTTTTTTTTATTTTCCAAAAAGCAAGATAATGTTTGAGCTTTCAGAACCGTGTACGTGTGTGCCCCTTAAAGTATCGCGGTTAATATCGTTGCGACAACAGTATTTTCTTTTTTTTTTTTCGTTTTATTTGTTTATAATTTCTCAGTGAAATTGAAAGGGCCAGAAGACGACAAAAAAAAAAAAACAAAAATGTAAATAAATAAATATGTAAATAAAGGAAAAGGTTGTTCGCACTATTTCACTAATATCCACGATTTTCCTAACCGGAGCAAGTGCTTGGACTAATGTCAGTTAGAAAACTGA
The DNA here is from genome assembly GCA_000688735.1 of Glossina austeni. NCBI lineage: Eukaryota > Metazoa > Arthropoda > Insecta > Diptera > Glossinidae > Glossina > Glossina austeni. Next base: position 805,797 of record KK502512.1, read on the forward strand.
ATTAAATTCAATTAAACTCACAATCGAAGAGCAAATCGAGCGCGAGCATAGATAAAATTCACAAATACATACACAAAATTATATTACATCTATATTGTGCGCCAGAGAGTATGTAACTTTGTATTCCCTTCTTCTCTCGCAGTGTGCATGCTTGCACTTACTTCATTTGCGAATTTTGTAAAAATATAGAGAAATTATAAACAGTAGTCCAGCACGAATCTTGCAAACAAAAATTTCCTCAACTCGTGAGGACTACAGACACATAATATAAACGTTCCATTTGCTTTACAGAAAGAAGTATTGCATTATTTTTAATGAAACGGTTTTTTTTTTTCCTTTTGTTCTTACTGTTTTCGCGCAGATGTAAAGAGGATGAAGGAAGCGATTGTATATCTATATAACGATTAGAAAAGGGATATTTATTTTCCTACGTAAATATAATTCGGAAAATTTCGTAAATCCTATTCGACTTTAGGAAAAAATCTTTACTAACTCAGTGACAATGAATGTGATGTAGCAGAGAGTTCAGCATGCGGTTAAAGAAATATGTTAAAACGAATAATGTCGTAGACTCCGTAATCGTGGGTTCATATTATGAAAAGTCATTCAAATGAAACAACAAAAAGGAATTACAACAAACAAATAAATAGGAATTGTATGTAAAAAGTATTCTATTTAAAATTTTGTAGCTAATCATTAGAAGCCCTATACAATCATAAGTCGATCTTGAAAATGATTTAGTTACATCTTTCCATCATATACATTTTAATTTGCTTTAGAAGTCTTTGATGAACCCATATACGATATGTTTTCGTCAGTGAAATCGTAAGATATTCATTTCAATTTTATTATCCCTTTGCCGTTTTCAATTAAATATCAAGAGGCCACGTTGGGTTTACTTTAGCTGGTAGCTACAATCTATTAACACTAGAGCTTATCCGCTGTTTTTATGAGATCGCCACAATGAAGATGAGAAGCTGAAATTTGGCACAAACTTCCCTTCCCTTCCCTTGATCGATTACAAATCCACAATTAAAAAACTGTCACAATCTATCTACATATACGCCGCCAATAAAAAAACTAGCGAAAACGTTATGCTCGGGCTTGACCGACTATTAAACACCCTACACTACATTGTCTAACACAAAAATTACACTCCGTTTTTATATGCAGTTACTACTATACTGCTTGCTAAAAATTAAATCTCATTGCAAAAAAAAGCTCACTTTCCCTAAGCATGGTTGCTTCCAAGAGATTCAAAAATTGTGGTACGTATTAAAAGTTCAGCACAATTAATAATTTTTGTCATAATGTAATGAAACTTAGAATTTTCTGCCCTAAAAAACAAAAATTTTTATGTAAAAATCCTTATACAGGATAGGATCCAAAAATTGGCGTAAGTGGTCTAAATTTGATACAGTAAACATTTTTATTTTAAATTATTATTATTTTATAGGTTTCATCAGGCATTTCTATCCTACAAAGGATCCATTTTTGTAGGGTAAGGTCTAAAATACAGGCCGAGATAGTCAAAATTTGATACAATTAATTTTTTTATCTTAAATTGTTATTATGACCTGGTTTTCATCACGAAGCATTAAAAATTAAACCTTTATGCCATACGAACTTCAGTTTCCGTTATATGAAATTGCCCTAGCCCTTGCCATGGCTTTCATACCAATTTAGAATGCCGAAACACTATTATTTAGCAGAGAATTATTTTTTTGTATTGCATTTTTCCTATACAACGACTTTTCAAATCGGTCGAAAAAGTCGACCGATCCAAACCATTTGCAATAGCGTTCATCCTTCGGCCGAAACACACCAGTGTACCAAATTTCATCAAAATATCTTAAAATTTGCGACCTTAAGCTTGAACACAATTTTACATGGACAGACATTAGAAAGACAAAAAAGATGAGTCTGTCTTAAGCGCTCTTGCGTGTTACATACGTCCAAACAAACTTAATATAGCCGGTACCAACAAGTAGTGTAGAATATAAAAATGGAACAACACCGAAAAATAGGACAATTTGTTCATATTTTCTTCTACAACTTTCTCTAGGGCCGCCTTCACTTTCAATCCAAAAAAGAGAATTGAGATTGAAATAAATATATTGTCGTTAACTGTGAACGCATCAGTAAGCCGATCAGAACCATTTTTGGACCAAACACGCAGGATTTGACGAATATTTAAATAAAAGGTTTTCCGTAATACCTTCACAGACCCGAAAGTTATAGTCGAAGATATGAACAAATTCTCGTTTTTTTTTTTTACGAAGTTAAGTTTCTCATTTTTTGTGGGCGTATTTGCGGACAAATCGCAACCACTTTTCTAAAATCAAATTCTTAATCGACTAAGAAATGTTTGTGCCAAGTTTCAGATTCCTGCCTTCATTTTTATGACTGTGGCAAGTCGACCAAGATAGGGGATCAAGAGTATCCCTTTTGGTAGAACTGGGATTTAACTCGTCGGTACCTTCGAAAACTAGGCAAAATAGATATTATTTTGGGTGCATTATCTGCGGTATAATTATTTCTTTGAAGATCGAAAATTGAAAACAATCAAAGTTACTTACTCGACAGGTCCAATGTTAAACATTGTTTATTATCTATTTTCGAATTAGAATTATTTTCTATTATTTCAATAACTTACTACAAACGACTCAGCCTTAATTAGTTGTTGTTGTTTGATATTTGTAATGTTCTTTATTATAATCTATTCTCTGTTTTTTTTGGTTAGTGATTTGCGATTCTTTAGCTACTTGGTATTACGTACTCTTTCCTTGATAATCTATTCAAAGTAAGTTCATTTTGTGTGTGGATTGAATATACTTATGGAGAGTAAGCGAATTGCCAGCGAACTGCAATTTGTTTTAGTAAGTTATGTGCCTAGCAAATATATGTACATAGCATATAGTAACCATAACACATTTCTATTACACCAAGAATGAGCCCTAATTCATTTCATATTGCATATACACACAAACAATTTCTATTACACCAAGAATGAGCCCTAATTAATTTCATATTGCATATACACACAAACAATTTCTATTACACCAAGAATGAGCCCTAATTAATTTCATATTGCATATACACACAAACAATTTCTATTACACCAAG
>KK502512.1:809557-835387 GCA_000688735.1 Glossina austeni
ATTCGTGAGGAGTTCTACAACATGCTTGGAAAAATTGTACCTGCATTATACTAACTATATCCAGGCTTCTTCCTATATATATATGAAACTAAAACGATATAAGTAAAATTAATTCTCTTTCTTGTCATTGTTATTTCTTCGAACTAGGACGAGGACGTCTTAAGACCAAGTATTTCCTCTTGCATGGTGTGCTTGTTTCAACAGCATTTTTAACAAACTGCCCTAATTCGGGTGTCGTAGTCTCGGTTTGTATTAAATTTCTATTGGGTGTCTCTTCATTCAGTTCATTGGGTGACCTTAAATTATTACTCATCGTTTTTGGAGCAGACAATCCTTCTGGCTGATTTCTGATGTTAAACTTGGGATTTAATGACAAAAAGCGATTTTTACGAATGACCATTGGAACATTTAAAGCCGAACGCGCGACGTCGGTCTGTTTACATTCAACTTTTACATTCGACTTTTTCTCATCTGCTAGCAATTTGCTACAGCTGGGATAATCTCCATCTTCGTTCCTGCTTGTTAAAGATGCCTTCAAAGTTTTGAACATTTTAGAATAGCGTTCTTTTAAAGATTATGGAGAATATCTAATTGAAGGATCGGGTTCTGTTTTATTAGGCAATTCGAGTGAAGTTCGAGACGACAAAGAAAAAGGTGGATTTTCATTTGCGATTTCAATTAATGTGAAGCTCGCAATAACCTTTTACATGGAGTAGCAAAAGCATTGCAGCCTGACAAGGCCGACCGATAAATACCCTACGACGGCTTCACCTAATAAAATTTTTCAGTTATTTCCCTGATAAAATACCAAAAATTATATCTTGTTGTGAAGAAATACTTTTCACGAAAGTGGGCCCAAACGTGAACCGACGTGATCCGTATTCAAGAAAATTAATTTTCTTGTCAAAGACCCTCTTGTTCTTCATCTATTTTCGCATTAAATATTAACAGTTTGTCTTTGTTGCCTTACAAAGGCTTAGTTTTCATAGGTACGCTTTAATGGGGCGGAACTCAAAAAATAGATCTATATGATTAAAATTTCTTACAATAAACTTCTATGTCAAGTGACTATTACGGATCGCTGATCATTAATAATATTAAAAGGTACACCTTTTTGATACGTAGCAGTTTATTTTTCTTAGCAATGTTTGCATGGGAAAGGAATCAAAAAAATCCACTCAAATTTTGTGCAGAGAAATAATATTACTTTTTGGAGAGCTAATACTATTTTGCCAAAAATAATATTGAAAATTGGAACTTTTTCAAACAGCACGCGTCAAGAAAAAAATTAACATCTAAGCAAAGTCACCAATTTCCTATACAGTTTCAGAGTCTAAGCTAATTGTTTTAAGTGGGAAGAACAAGATGGTTCAAGAGCTTTAAAAATGTGTCAGTGTAAGATTGTGGGGATCACATAATTACAATAGTTTAAAAAATGAATATATTTCGAAGGTCACATGAATATAAATACACTGACTTTTAATTAGTAAAGCAAGCATTATTTATGCGTTCACACGCTAATTTGTATAACTTGGTGCACTATAATATATTGTAAGCGTTTATTTAACTTTCTTTCGTGCCACAATGGAATCTGCCAACCGATATTTCTGGCATTTGCATTTTGCACGACATTTTGCTTCCAACGGTAATCAATAGTTCTCTGTACCAGTTAAATGGCAGTTTATCTCTTTGCTAAGAATATCTTTGTGGATGGAATGGAAAATACATTTAGTTAAAGAGCTGAGTTGAATTGGAACAGAAAGAACAAATTGTATTAACAATTTTTTAAAATAAGTTTATACTTTAGAGAAGTGAAAACACTATAGTAGGGCCCCGGCTCGCTATAAAATATCCTGCACCATCCTGCGTCTTTTCTCAATAAGGCTTTATATGGGAAGTGGTAGAACAAGTGCCCCGATCTGAATCATTTTCACTCGTGTTCATCTTTGATCCAAAATACGTCACTGTGCCAAATTTCATCAAAATATCTCTCTCAGCCTGTAGCTTGAACATTGAAATCAAGATAGACAGACGGACAAACCTACCCAGATCAATTCAGACAGTGAGTACAATAAAACATGTATCTATCACAAGTCCTTCCGGGTTTTGCATACATCCGTACAAACTAAGTATATCCCTTTACCAGGAATGGTGTGGGGTGTATCAGCTAAAAAATGGAGAATTTTTCTCCATAAACAATTTTATGCAGTTAAACACTAAAAGCTCATTAAAAAAAAAATTTCATATAATTGATTTACTATTGCATAAATAATACAAACATCACCGAAGTTGAAAAAGGTACGACGATTGCTGGTATATTTTTCCAGCAATCAGACCTTTGTGCTGAAAAGAGTGCCAATGAAGGTCTATTTTTTTAATTTAATTTAATAGGATTACGGAGTTCTTCACATGAAATATTGAACTTTGCTGAAAATTTAGAAAGTTGAAGTGGTAGAATAAATTTTACTTGCCAAACTATTAATTAACCCTTAAATGCATGAATTTTTATTTTTCATAAATAAAATGTGAAATCAACAGGCAAATGGCTGTAATTAAAGAGAAAACTACAAAAAAAAATCAATAATTTTTCCTTAATATTCAAAAAAAAGCATATTGACGTATTTCTATAACACCAGGAACAATCACTTCTTGAGTTCCACAAGTCCATGGCGTACAATAATATAATGCCTCAAATATAAATAACAGTTATTTTTAGCGTTTAAACATAAGCATTTGTTACATGACCACTGTATGATACCCTTACATAATGGAATTTTACATATCAATATGTGTCCAATTATAGGCCAATGACTAACGACGTTTTTTCGCACATCCGCAGGCAGCAAATGATGAGATGAACCTTTAGGTCTTTTCGACTGTAAACTCTACCCTAATGAGCTATTGCAAGGCAGACTTCTTCTCTGGCGTTTATATGACATCTCACATTGCAAAGAGCATCAGTCAAACTATTGCGGAATTGCCTAAGACTTGGTAGTTGTTTGCTTGTGATGCCCTTTGCAATTCAATTTTTAAGTATCCATCAATTTATTACAGCAAGGTCCAATAGACGATAGAATATGCGGAGATACCATTTGTGGCTATTGATACGATAGCGACCTATGTAGGTAATCATCAGATCGACTCCTCCCATATGCATATTACACTCTTGCACTATTTTTGGACAACAGATATCGATCTTTGGCTTTAGTCTCTTATCATATTGACAAATATGATCTACGGGTTGCGAGTCAATGCAAGTAGTCATCAAAGTAACGACCTTGTTGTGGTTTTGCACCCACGCTGAAAAGTCAAGACCATCACGATGAGAAATTCTTTCCTGAAGAGCTCCCTTAGGATTCGTCGTCTTCTTGAGATCCTTCTTGTCCGCGAATCTACAGTTAGGCAATCTTTTTTGTTTTACAGTTCCAACGTCATAGATCCCTTGTGTCGCTGAATAGTATGTGAGTGGCAATGATATCTAAAAATTGTCACTATATGGTTTCTATTCTGGCGAATCGCAAATTTTGGTGAATCCTAAATATGGCTCATCTATTAGTCTATTTCTTTTGTCTTCTTGTCTGCAGTCCACTGCGTATCCCATGAGATCATACAAAACAAATAACTTGTGGTCCCACATGTGGCTCTTATTTGACAAATATTGTTTCAGGAAAGGGCATATTTTCTCGAACATATTTGTTTGTCTATTCAGAGGCGTTAATGTATGGGAATGGATAAAAATGTTTCATGTAACTGTGTGTGGGCATGTTTTCCATTTTTGCACGTAAAGAGTAGAGTGCTTCGTCAAGTAAATGTGGAAAATTTCAGCCTTCTAACATTTGTAATTTCTGAGTAACGAGCAAAAACGCTCCGCTGCGCGTTGCCGCTCCGACAGATTTGGGCCATTTTCAATACCAACCGACGTGCCGAAACTTCAAATGTTTCTACCAAATTTTAACTCGACATTTTCAACTTTGCGACCAGGAGAGTGCCAACAACACACACATAGAAACATAGAAACGCAGACAGACAGGCATGGCTGAATCAACTCAGAATTTCACGCTGAGCAAGAATATACTTTACAGGGCCTCCTTCTGGGTATTACATACATTATGGAAAAAAACAAAATGAGTACACCCCCCTCTTACAGTGGGGGGTATAAAAAAGACTAAAAAAAAGTAAAATAAAGTTTCACAAAATAATTTTAAGATTAATGAACTTATGTAGGAACTATTTTGCGTGTTGATGTGTTTTTACATCACAGAAACGGTGCATTTGTCTTGCATAAACTTGTCAGCGTATGTAAAAATATAAATATTTTCGTTATTCTTACCTTGTTTCCGTTCGAAAGCAATTTTCCTGTACTTTTAAATAACGCGACCAACAATACAAACTGTCGAAGAAGTAGGAAACAAACTGTCAAAGATTCTACTTACGTTTGGAAAACGATGATGATGGTTTGGCAAAAAAATTAAATAAACAAATCTGTGTAACTGTGTACATCACTATGCGTTTAAGCGTTATTCCGTAAAAACGACAAGAGCAAGTAAATAAATATTTAAAATTTGTAGTATATTAACATTAGCGGTAACATACGTAGATAATAAAAGTAAATGAAGATAAATACCACAATTGATAAGTAAAGTGACCATTCCTTAAATGCCGTTTCGATCTTCTGGACGAGTCTCGCTATAAAAACCTAAATTTACCATCGGCACAATATTACTGTAAAATGAGAAATCAGCGTCTGACGTCCGTTGAGAAGGCAAAGGTGGTTGTTGTGGTAAACCTAAAGGCGGTGGAGGTATTTGAAGCTGTGCTTGCATTTCAGAATTCTGTTGGACACAAGCTGCGTTTAGAACTGCCTGGTGGGCAGATAAGGCTGCACTTTGCTGTAATTCATGCATTTTCAAGTGAATTTCGAGTTCTTCTTGTTTAAGGAATGTCATCCGACATTTTTCGCAGGGATAATGAGTGGTATGTTGTTCAATTTCGTGACGTGCAAGCTTTTCGCGACGGCTAAAGCCCACTCCGCATTGCTTACAGGTAAATAAAGTATCCAAATGAAGAGCTTGATGACGATGAAGATCTCGTTCGCGTGTGAACGTTTTTGAACATATATCACAAACATGCGAACGATAATGCGAAGTTTTCGGAGTTGCTGCAGGCGGCTTAGGTACAGGCGATACACCCATGGCTCGTTGTTGCGCTTGCGAAAACGAAACATTCGCTTGTTGAACCGGTAAGTCAGTTGCACGAACTTGAGTTGTATTTACAGACTTCTCACTGTGGTCAATCGTTTCAGTGCCTTGCGCTGCAATCGGGTTTTGCGAAATTACAGCTTTCCCTAAACTTTTAGTCTGATTGGAAACCAATTCTTGTGATTTATCTCTACGTGCATTTTTATTATCCGCTACATGGGAACGAATATGCTTTAACAGTTCTATTCCATTAGGCAAAGTGAGCGTGCAATATTGACAACCATACGACTTCACACTACTATGCACACGCATATGTTTAGTAAGATTGGTATTACGCGAGAAACTTTTCATGCAAACTGGACATGAAAACGGCCGCACTCCCGTATGCACTATGGTATGCTTTTTGAGATCTGATCTTCTGCAAAAACCTTTATTGCAATTGGCGCAAACATATGGCCGCTCTGCGTCGTGAATTTCACGTATATGAGCAATGAGGCTCTGACGGCTGCTAAAACGTTTGGAGCAAAAGCTACATGTGTATGGTGTGTTCGGGTCATGGTTTAGTTCATGTTGACTGCATTCGACTTGGGTTTTAAATGCCATATCACAATATTGACACAAATACGTATTTTTAATATTGAATTCGAGACCCGTGACCTCCCTGGTGGGAGTGCTTATGTTATCCGGTCCAGTGCTGACTTCTTCCTGTGGGGCTACATTGGCGGGAACACTGCGTATTATTGGCACGTTATCTTGCGGCGCTTGTGTTGCGGGTATTGCCAAATTTGTTGCATCATTTGCTTTATTTGGTGCAACGTTCACATTCTCTGTTTCTGAGTCAGATTCCATAGAAAAATCATCTTCGGAACTTTCATAATCCTGCTCTGGATTCACTTCAGTAATTTCACAATCATCTTCCGGTTCGAAAATACCTGGATTACCATTCAAACCCGGCCTTTTGGATACATCGGGGCTTAATTGATTTGCTCGATTTTGCAGTTGAGCCTCGCATCTTTGCACAATTTGTCGGAATCTGCTAAAAGCATTAACCATTTCTAAACAGCGTTGACATACAACATGTGGTAAATAAGAAGATTTGTCGTACTGTAAAAAGAAAAAAATCAAATCTAAATGCTTATTTTTAATTTTCGCTTACTTTGATTTGAAATAATTCGTAGAGTATTAGTTTCAAGGCTTGCTTCTTATTGCCCTTTTCATCTGTAGGTTCTTCAAATATATCCACGACTTCTCCTTCGTTGTTATCTTGGTGTAAGCAAAGACGACATTGTCTTTCTATTGCGTTTATTTGATTAGTATGGGCCATTGGTGCCGACAAGCCATCTTCATGCATTTCTATGTCATTCGTCTCCATTATCGTCAAGCTGTGATTTAAAAAAAAATTGTTTAGCCTTCAAATTTTTTATACAAAAGTTGCAAAAGTTTTGTTTTTATGAGTGAATAACACAGGGATGCAACAAATAGTATTAAATTAGTGTTTCAACACATAATTTTTTAAAAAGAAAGTTTATGAAACTAAAAGTGCAGAAGGGAACTGTTTGAAAGTACAAGTGCAATGAATCGGTTCCTCATAATTAATTGAGAAATATTTCCAGAATGCACACACACACACTGGTCGTTAGCCTGGCTAGCTTGAAGATCGGAGAAAATGAGCTTTCTTTCTCTGCTTTCATAAGTACACTTCGGATCGTTATTGAGCGAACGAACTTCAGACAGAGGATTTAGCAGCTGGTGGCGAAGAACCAGAATTGTCTTCCCGGTATCGCGATAGGCACATTGCCAATTGTTTTAAATGGCTGGCTCCCCTTTAGGCCTACAGCATTATAAACTTAACTTAAAACTATGATAATATTTACAATAATAATAATAAATAAATATAAGCCCCATTTAAACATAATATGCATACATAATACATAAATAAATGAAAAATATATATCCACGATCGCTGCTGTGCGGCTTTCTTAACAACTTGATATCTGCAAATGTACATTAATGTAATTACTAAATTTATATATAAAGATGACCGCAAACTTAGCATTTGGCCCGAAGCGATAGTTCAGGTGTTTTCAATTTTTTTTTGAACAGAAATGAAAAAAAAAAAGATAAACACAACTTACCTTGACATATAGTGAATCTTGACGATGTATAAGAGGCGGTGGACGGCGGCGCATCATTCCTTTTTAATCTAAAGTAAAATATCGTAAGTACGTAATTTATAAATAGAACGTAAGTACGTAATTTATAAATATATTTGCAAAATATCTCAATTAATGTTTATTTGCTGTTTTTCTCGCACGATTTTCCATAAATATAAGCTTTTTAATCTAAAGTAAAAAATGAGAACGTAAGTAAGTAATTTATTATTATATTTGCAAACTATTTCAATTACCTTAAAATGCAGACGCGTTCCGATCGATTGACTCTCTGATGTTTTTGCCTGTTAGCAGCGTAAACAGTACGAATCCTAATAAATTAATTCAGTGCATCGTGCCGCTACTGCATGATCTTGCTGTCCTGAAGAAGGCAAGCCGTGCCACCACTTTGCCTGCACGCGCTTGCCTCTGCCTTGTCCCACCATGTGCTGGTCCATTGCTGAGTAAAACACAGCATAGGCCTCGTCGAACGCCTCGTCGACCTCTGGTTTTGGGAACGCCGGCTTGAGATGTTTGCAGATGAGGGTCAAGTAATTTACGCGGTCCTTTGCTACTTTCCGACCCATCACCTCCTGGCAAAAATTGTCCTCCTCTTCCGTCATGTCACGCAAGCAGTGACGGCAATTCAGTTGCTCACGGATGTAGCGCGCTACTTCGAATACCGTGAGCAGCCGCAGATATCTCTTTTCCTGGTACTTAAGTTCCAGTTTGCGCAGATCTGTAAACACCTCCCCATCGAACCCGAATGGTGTGTACTCTTCTTCGGACTCTTCTTCAATTTGGTGCCTCATCTCGTTGATGAGGAGGTAATCGTTTTCTGTTTTTAGTCCTCTTTTAGCTCCTCCCAATTTCGGTCCGATATGGAGCACCGATGAAATAAATTGACGAACTTTGCCAGCATCGTGACGATCTCGCAGGTCCGCTTGGCAATCTCGGAGTCGTTTCTGAACCCATCTTCATTCGTCGTTGGAAAATTGTACCAGGTCATTTGTGTAGCGCGGTGCTGCGACCGCTAGAGCAGAACCTCTCCGGGCCCAGAACGGAGTAGTGGGCGTAACTCTTTTGTAAAATTTTACAATTATCGTATGGTTCGTATGGTATTATTGTTTCATTTTTTAAATTTTCTTCTTGCTGATTGCTTGTAATATCTTGGTTTTTTATTAAACGTTATTAAATATTGCTAAACAGTCTTAAACAGTCTTAAACACTTTTAAACACTTCAAAATAGAGCAAAGTTAAACATCAAGGCCTTAATATTAAGCAATCTTAAGCATTTCTTTTGCCTTAATAAGATAAAAAATGTCGCTTATTATTCTTGAATTTTTGTTACAAAATTGAAGACTTTTCTCCATTCTTTATTCTTATTACTTTTTCTTGGTTTTTTCACTTTTCTTTTAAAGAAATTTTATTTCTTTTCCAGTTTTCAACTACAATTATTTACAAACTTGCACTCATTAACTTGTAAAAAAGTTCTTTGAGTTGTAACGAAAAAACGGTTAGCTGTTTTTTTTTTTTTTGTATATGGTGCATATGACAACCAAATGTCAAAAATGCCACGAAATTTGTCATGCAGCATATAAGAAGAAGGAAAGTATTTATTTGAAATCATATGCTGGCCGTATTCTGCTCACCTCGGCATTTTCTGTTAAAACATCTTCTGTTAACGCGGTCATTTTCCGTTAAAATAACTCCAAAGGTTATCAAAGTAAAGAAATTTACAATAAAAACAGAAGGAAAAAAGTAAACAAGCGAAAAAAGCACTCTCTCAATCAAATTTTATTTATTTCATTTATAGAAGTTTTTTGACAAACTTTACAAATAAATTTTACTTATAGTTATCGGAGAGACCACATGGAAAGCCAGAAAAATCCAATTTACTCACATCACCATTTAAGAAGCAAAACAAAGCAACATGTAGTTTTCCTTACGGAACGAAGGAAAACCCAAAAAATTTTCAAAAGTTTGTCATCGTCAATAGCAGACATTGTTTTTCGGACGCTAGCTTCCACATTGAAAATATGTTTCAGATTCTCCATGGACGTGACATGCTTTAGGTGTTACTGAAACCTCAGCGTTTTTAATACGATAACATTCGAAGCAAGCATATAATGGCATGGAACAAGAACCGCCTTCATTTGGGATAGAATTGCAGACATCTGTCCTAGAACAGTGGAAAACCTGCTCAGAAAAATGTCCTGCTGGAGATATAAGCTATGCATCGTCGTTCTTAATGTCCCAGGGACATAAGAAAATAGCAAAGTATGGAAGAAATACGAAAAGCAAATCAAGACGAGACACGGCAAAGTATATAAAAGTTGCCAAAAGCAAAGAATTTGATGTTCACAATAAAACAGGTAAAGCAGAGCAAGGCTGTAAGCTATATACAATTAAGACGGAGCATTGCGTAACAGAATTTCGCCTAAATACGTGAAATTTGTAAAATGTAAACAAAGCGAGTGTGCCAGGCAACTAAAAATAGCATGATTTTTGCTTAATGTATATAAAGTTTTGTATATCATGTAAACATTTGTAATTCAATGACGCAAACGTGCTTAGTTTTATCTTTTGTTTTTCTCTTTTTTACTAACAAAAGCGGCTGAAACCTTTTGAATGCTGACAGCCAAGAACAACCACGAAAAATATCGATGATGCTACACCAAGGCAATTATCAGACACCTCAGCAAACTATTTTGACCAATCGGGACCAACCCAAGATTTTCTATTTAAGTTTGATGTAAAACCCAAGATTCTTTTATATTCCAACTGGTGGTCGAACTCATTTCTCGTTTATATTTCAGTTTGATAAAAACCCCAAGATTTCTATTTAAGTTTGACGTAAAACCCAAAATTCTTTCTTTCATATTCCAACAGGTGGTCGAACTCATATCACATTGCGACACATCTTTCCAATCTTTCATATGTATAAGTTTGCTTATTGGTAATATTTCAATTAATTAAAAAAATTAGAAGAAGAACATGAAAAATTTATATAAAATTACATAAAAAAGAAAAATTGTAAAATTATAAACAAAATTTAGTTTATTAGAAAAGTTTAGAGAAGTTGTAGAATAAAAACTGAAAAAGTGTATAGAAAACTTTTCGCTAGAGTTTGTAGTATGATGACGTGTGACTCTTTAATTACTCTCTCAAATTTAAATATATTATGTTTATAACAAGTTTGAATAAATTTATTACTTTCTTGAATCCCAATCTTCTTTGCTCTTGCGACGGACTGAGTGGGTGGATTTAAGGATTCTTAGGGGGTAAGTTTGGTTAGACACTCGACTTAAAGTAATCCAACTTAAGGTGCAATAGCACACTAAGAGAAACCAGCTGATAATCCAAATTTCCTAAACCTTAATAGAATCGAACTCTAATTTAACAAAATCGAACTCAAATTTTTCCACCAACAGAATCGGACATTGATTTCTCACACTTTAACAGAACCGAACCCTAATTTCTCACATTTTATTTAGGTAAGTTTTTCTGGTTAGACACATTTGCACAAGTTTGATGTGAATCGAATTAGTTGGCTGCAGTGCCAGCTGTCATGCGTTTAATATCCGAAACAAATTTTGATGCTCCCAATGCATTCGAACTACACCCAAGCGAACAACAGTACCAGACGAAGTGGTTCTAGTTATACCTTTTTTTGGTAAACAAATTATACATGAAAAATAATCTAAATTAGCTATTTAATTAAACACATAAATCATATGGACCCTAAAAATACTGAAATCTCCTGTATACAAATATAGACTGATTAATAAAAATTTAAGTTACATTAGAAATAACATAACCTATCAAACCCGCGATAATATAAACCGTTAAAGTTAATAATTTCAAGCTTTTAAGGAATAGAAAAATTCATTTAACTTTTGAAAAGTAGCGATGTTCACAGTTTACGCGGTGCCGTTGGCGTTCCCTTCAACCGATTTCGCCGATTTTACATATCAATGTGTTTGCAAGAACTTCCAATGTTTCTACCAAATTTGAAGTAGATAGCTTCATTCTTGCAGCCAGGAAAATGTTTACAACAGACATTACATAGACGGACAGACGGACATGCTTAAATCGATTTAGAATTTGATACTGATCAGGAACATGTATACTTTGTCGGGTTTCTAATGCTCCGTAATGCGTTGCAAACATTCTGACAAAAGGAATATACCCCTCATCCTTTGGTGATGAGTATAAAAATATAAACAAAGAACTAATTTCTTGTTATTTTCTATAATAAATTATTAAAGAAGCAATTATTAACACAAAATATACAAAATTGAAACTTATTGTCTATGCAAACTCTGCTCATTTGTTTTGGTTGCTTATGTAGACGCAATGTAACAAAATTCGCTGACAGTCTTATCTTTTTTAAAGGCAGTGAATTAAGGTGACCATATCGTTACTTTCTAAATTTACGGCGACGTATACATAATTTTTTTCTTCCATTTCCATAAATAAATCATTTTAATATTGCAAATATTGTATTCAATATTGTATTTGCTAAATACACTAAAATATATAAACACATAAAAACCCTTGACGTGTGGTCACCTTAACTGCAAGTATTGCGCGCACATTTTGAACGCTTCTTTACCCCACGCCACAACGCGATAATTAAAAAAGGCAGCGGAAGCCAAATTTTATCAATATCTATAAAGTTTTATATTGAGTAGATTGAATAGTTTATTTAAATAAAATGTAATAGTGTTAAAATTAAATTAATCAAATTTTAAAAATTCCTATTATATCATTTTAAATATACCAACACTTTTTTAACGGTACGGTAATCTGTGGAAGCGATGAAGAGGAGAGAGAAGCCTAAATTCGTTACAACAAAGAACGAGTAAGCTTTGCATCTTTGTATAATAAATATATGTGTACAAAATTTTTCCTTTTCACATTTTTATTTAGAAGAGCGGTTGAGCGCGCCGCTCAATATTAGTATAACCACTTATTGTTATTATAGTCAACAATATCAACAACAGCAAGCAAGTATCAACAACAACATCAGCAGCATCGGACTTTTCAGTAGTCGCGAAGTTCGTGTCGGTTGCGTTAGTCGCTTTCGCTCGCTTCGCATATTAGAATTTTGAACGATAAGGATATGTGAATTTCTTAACGCGGGAGTTTATACGGAATAATATACGTAAATATAGATAATATTGAGAAGAAAACTATTAACGCATAATAAATATTTTTACATATGAATCCAATCATCCGTCACAAGATTTGATTAAGCCAAACTAATACATGAATATAATACATCTGGCAGCAAATTAATTAATTTTTAAAGTAAAAAGAATGCAAAAAATCAAAATACATACCTTTCACAGTTCATCAATTATTAAAAGCAGTAAAAGAAGCCCGCTCTCTTACGCTAAAGCAGAAGAAAAAAAGTTCTTTTAATTAATTTCTTTTGTAATAATTATGTGCTAAAATTAAAGCAAATATTACCCACTATAATGCAACGAAGAAACTTTTATGAAATGTAACTGAAAAACGGTATTAAATGTTAATTATTAAGGCCATTGGGAAGTGTTGTGAGTGCGTTTTTCTAACGAGTAAAACTTGTGTTACTTAAATTAGTGATAAGCTATGTTTCATATGGCAGATGTACAAACAAACCTTAATAATTATATTGTATTTCGTCCATTTGGATATTGAATAATATTTTGCCTATATTCGAAAAAATGTACATCAAATGATTCTTGGCTGAATCGAGTTCGTCAATTCGAACATATATGAGTCATGTCCAAATTCGAAGTAGTTGCGACCGCGATCGAGAAAAGCTCCTTTGAAAATGATTGGAGTTATGCTCCTAGAAAGTTTTAGAAAAGTGAACATCATTATTGAGCAAGTAAAAAGTGTACAGTGGGACACGGCCCACCATTAAGTACTTTGTTTAATATAGTTGTTCATATAATGGCTTTGCAAAATAAGCCTTTATATGGTAAGTGGTCGAAAAAGTGGTCCGATCGGAACTACTTTCAACAGTGTTCGTTTTTGGCTACCAAGTTTCATCAAAATATCTTAAATATTGCGACTTGCAGGTTGAGTACAAGAAAATAAGACAGACGGACAGATAAGCTTAGGTCGATTTAGAAAGTAAAATCCCCCCAAATCCTTTTGGATCGTTTTGGGTTGTATACATCCGCATAACATTGTACCACAAGTGGTTTAGGCTATAAAATATGTATAAAAAATGGTCCTACGTAAGATTTTTCTTACTGGAGTTCATATGGTTTGCATAATATTTTGATTAAAATACATTCATCGACTACGTAATTCTATAAATATTGTTGACGTGACAAGTAACCGATGAACTCACCTGGCCGGTACGCCGTGCCCACCTCACAGACATTTGCCAACTGAAACATTATTAGATTTTGAATGTTATTCGGCTTGCTAGGTAGTCTAGCCCAAAAAAGAGTCGGCTGGAATTAAGGAAATTGCGTCTTTTTGCAAACTCTTAACATTATTGTGTACAATATGATAAATAAAATTATATAAACTTTTTTTTTTTTTTTGTTTAAATGCGACTAATCACTCAAGCGATGTCCCCTACTCGTGTAAAATGGCTATGGCCAGAAAGCAATAAGGAATAGGATAGAGATAGGGGGAAGTGATGACAGCAATCTAGAGGGCGTGTGCCCAACCGGTAAAACACCTATGCCTTTAACGACTGGGCACTTACCATAGCTACAACGATAGTAAACTCTACCGCACATTTGAACCCGTGAACACTGGCTTTGTAATCTTACCGTCTCGGCTGCTCATGTGGAAATTGGAGGCAAGTGGGCATACACTCACTTTTTTATGGACGTCTAAGGAGAATTTGCCAGGTCATCATAATGAAAGGGATCGAATTAATTCCATTTTTTTCATGCTTTCTGTTAATTCTGTTGCGTATTAATTGGCTTCGTTTTTTTTTTTTGGTAGTGAAAAACTAGGGAATTTATTTATATTCTTTGTTACCACGACGCAACAAAGTAAGCCGAAGACATAAGTGAAATTAACGTACATTACTTAACTAAATGATTGGTATAACCCTGCATCGAAAAGATACGCTGGTTTTATGAAATTTTATTTAAGACGTTGTGTGAAAGTTGATTTTTGTTTACTAATGAATACACAACAACTAAAACTGTTTTCCATCACTCGTAAGTAAGTCGTTTCTCAATTTTCTTTATTTCTTGTTAGACGAGTAATTAGTGTAAATATGATAAAATTAACAAAAAATAAAAAAATGACTATATAATCAACGCACGACGACGATTAATGCATTTATTCGATATCTGACTTAGAAATTGTAGCAAAAGGGTTACGTATTAGTCGTAGATTAATAGTAGAAACTATTGCACATTATTTGTTGTTGTTTTTTGGTCGCTTTAGATCAGATCAGAGGTTGGCGACTGTTTTCATCAACTGGGCAATTTTAATTTTCCCATCATAGCGGAGGCCAGAACAAGCTCTCCACCTATGATTAAAAACGCTAGTGCGCGTTGCTCCTTCCCTTAAGGCCCTTAATGAGCGAACCAAAAGAAAAAAAAAACACTTCAATACATTTCACATTTGATAGGCGCGACGCCGAGCCGGTGGTGACGGCAGAAACAATCAATTGGCAGAATTGCTGTGTGCGAGCACATAAAAAACAATATTTTAAAATTTTAGCGGGCCGGACGCGTCGGCAGTTGCCCACGCTTGCTAAAAGTGCATTGAACACAGTGCAGGAGCAACGTAGTCGGAATTGTTTAAATGAATATCTTACAGGGCAGTGTAGTGCATTTACGATAACTTGCTGCTATTATAATCACCGCCTATGTTAATACTCGTGGCATAGAGATGTACATGGATGAACATAAAAGTACGGATGTTAACATGGGCGGCGGTGGTGGTGATAATGGCAGCAATAAAAATAAATTTGAACTTTGATACGTTCGAAATTGTTCAAATTGAATATTGAATTCCTCGATCTTTCAGGCAATATTGTCAACACCTGATATCTTTGTGATGCTGTTCTTTATGGTGATTTTACGGCACAAAAAAATTTCGAATTTTTTTTTTAAATGCGACTTTCTCGCTTGTAAAATTTGCAAACGCATACATATACATCGATATATAAGATGTGTATGTATGTAATTGTGCTAATGTTAATAACAATTTATGAACGTATCTTGTCGGCATACACATGCGCATGCGCATAAGAAAACTGCATAGCGCAAGAAGATACGCATTAAAAGCTTAGCATAGAATTTCAAGGCCATAATTTACTTAATTTTAATACCTTGACAAATCCTAGTGATACTATGACATTTATGAATGATATTAAAAATCACATCACATTAAAATAGCAGAAAAGTGTTGAGAATGCTTGAGAAAGGCATAAAAAAGCAAATTATGATTTAAGTGAAAGCGACCACCAACATGTCCTAAGGATTGCACATTAGATTAAAAAAATGTCTAAAAAGACTGAACAAAATCCTTTTCACACATTTATTGGTTCCGCTCACACTCACAGGTTGTAATTAATTGATTTTATATCTTTTTGATTTTTCATATCATGACACAACAACGTGATATGCACAAAAGACCGAAAGAATGATGGAAATATATTTGTAAATTAGTATGAAATGTTTCGCAATACAAATGCTTCACGGACTCAGAAAGATTGTTAATTTCTCAAAAGTAATTGAAGTTTTGGCGGGCAGGTATGCTCGAAGCTTATGCACAGCACAAATTTTCAAATTATCCCCACTTAAGACCACCGGAAAATTGAACGCCTTACGTTCGTTTTAGAAAGCAACCGATTTCAATCAACAGGCTTTTTTTTAGACCTGATACTAATACCTAATAGGAGAACACCTCGTAGCTTCAGAACGCCTCCAGTATCTCATCCTATTCTAAGGGTCGATTCATTGAAGTTAGAAAGAAAGGTTTTCCGCAAAATTTAAGTAAATGAACTACGGCAGCGAACGA
The DNA here is from genome assembly GCA_000688735.1 of Glossina austeni. Classification (NCBI taxonomy): domain Eukaryota; kingdom Metazoa; phylum Arthropoda; class Insecta; order Diptera; family Glossinidae; genus Glossina; species Glossina austeni. Next base: position 825,906 of record KK502512.1, read on the forward strand.
CGCAGCATTGTCTTCAAAAGCTCGTTATTCAGTCCGATGTGCTTTGTAATAAACCGGAACTTAAAAGGTTTTTAGAACGGAAACAAGTAAAAGCTCTATAGTGGGCGCAGCTTACTATAAGTACCTTGCACCATTCGTCAATTATTCACATAAAGGCGATTCAAAATAAAGAGCAGTGATTGAGAGAGCTTCGAACGATATTCAATAGCGTTTGTTCTTGGACCAAGACACTTCAATGTATCAATTCATTCATCAAAATATAGCAAAGATTGCGGATTGTGGGTTGAATACAACAATACAAGACGGACAGAGGGACGGCTTAGAACGATAATCAAAAAATCTATCTCAATTCCTCGCACCGCAAGTGGTGTAGGCTATAAAAAACGCAGAAGTCTGCTTTAGATCGGATACTTTCCGATGCATGACCAGGAAAAACCAAGAATGGCTCTTTATTTAGATCTCTATAGTAAAATAGATATCGCGAGTATCAACCAAATGCAAACCAGTTTTTACTACTGCTACCATGTTTTCGTTTTGGCGTTTTCGGTGGAACCCGATGGTATCGAACTTATGACAAAAGAAGCCAAATAAGCTGTACGGGATGACTTTTAAATCTTTGACGTCCGAAATTGCAAAATGTATGTTTGAAGTACAAATGTATATAGAAAGGTCTGAAATCGCACCATAATGATCCCGAGCTAAATGCATCCGGGTATTCACTCTTTTGTTCTTCTATTGTTAACCATATGACGAATGAACGGCAACTTACTTTTGCATAACTAAGCATAAGCAGACCTGTGGTTGTACATTTTTATTTGTTTCTAAATCTCTTTCTTCTCTTCTATGAATTTATTTTTCCAATAGATAGGTACACCGCTCCACCTGGTCGTGTTTATGTGCATGCAAATATATTATAAAAAAAAACAATTCTATTCTCGCAATTAATTAACTCAAGCCTATAAATCTTTTATTGACGAAGGTTGTCTTCTCTTAACCATTGCTGCAAAAGAAGAACAACTAAGCAGATCACATACATTTGTCTTAAGGTGACTCTTGAATTCACTTAATATCAAGGATTGAATCTGTCTTGAATTTCAGTTTAAGTTCAAGAGGATCCAAGCAGCAAGTTTCCTAATGTTACAAAGCATTTTACATTTAATTCTCTTTTTATTGGAAACATATATGCAAGTCAATCAGCCGTTCTAATCCAATGCTAAAAATGTGGCATTGAAAAATTGGAATGAATAGCTTAGTGGTCATTGCAAGTTAATAGCAATTCACATGACAATGCTCTACGTTACTCAACTACGTTACTCTAAGCGTATCGAGTTGATTGGCTAGCTCGCCAGTTGACACGCACGGCTAGCTTGTTGTGCATACTTTACTGACCACAAGATCATAGTGCGTGTATGTACACATGTCTTATTCCTTTAAACGTGCTTTGATCTTTTTGGCAAATTTCAAGTTCGCCATTGGTCTCCTCATTAAGTTCGCGCACATAGAAGATGTGTTTACACATGCGTGCATGCATCTATTTGCCTTACAATAGGATTATAATGCAACATAATGCTTTATAATTTTCTTTTTTTGGTTTCAATTGCTGGTCAATACCCGCATACCCGCTTGCCAGTATTCGCCAAGTAATTTGTTATACCTGTTCATAAGCATGGGACTTATATTTCTCTTTGCATTCCGTAAATTATTACAACGAGTAACATATGTGCCCACTTATTCAAATTTTCTTCAAAAAAGTTTAAGGATGATTTCCCAAACTGTTCTTTGATAAACCGATACTCACGAAAGCATAGATCGATCGATCGAAAGAATGAAACGAAAACCAGTATTGCTGTTGGAAAATCAGCAAATCCTTTTCTTATTCCTAACACTTAGATCAATATTCAAAAAATTTACGAAATTTACGAAATTTACGAAAAAGCTTCGTTAAGTATATGCAGAGACGAAGCTTACGACCAGATGAAAACTATAACTAAAAACTTAAAACGTTATAATCGGACCATGAAACAGACCATTTTGTATCCTACACCACTTCGCTTAATGCAAATTTTCACTTGTCTTCGTCATAAGATATCGAAAAATTTATATTGTCGCTATATAAAGACGTACTTTGAATAGGAACTCCTATGCAGGTAAGTGGGTTCCCAAAAACAGATCTAACACAAAATCTTTACCCAAAGTTTATTCATTAACACAATTTCCTCCATTCCAAAACTTCTCTAGCGTTTCTATGCTTTTAATATGGAACGATTTGACGAACACTTGAAAATACCTTTCAGTTCACTCTGCTCAATGGAGCCATATCTGTTTTCGGCGACCATTTTTTCCACATTCAAGGACAGATAATAGTCGCTACATCTAGGGAGTACGTTGGAAGTGATTCGTGCAATTTTATTATTGTTGTGATCAGCTTGAGACGGTGGACTAGTAATGCTAAGTAATGTTCACTAATGATTCTTTGTCTCCTTTTAAGATAGTCAGTGATTGTTGCACCGGGCGCATCCTAAAGTAGGGTCATTATAACCTTTTTAGCCGACTTTCGCGTTTTTGTAGCTATCGGCTAGGTGCCGATTTCACTCTGGCGTGTAGTGATGCATCCATCTTTTACCCATTCCCATATATCACACGAAAAATCCTCTTGTTTCGTCAAACAGTGCTCTGGTTTATCAACACGTTGTTGTTGTTGGCCAAGACTGAGCAAATTTGGAAAAGACTGAGCACTTTGAATTTTCTCAGGGACAAATGTTCATGTTAAGTAGAAAATACACGTCCTTCTGATATTATTAAGGTGTCAGCTATCTCCCGCGACTTTACTTTTCAATCTTTCAAAACGATTTTATGGGTTTTTTTCATATTTTGTGAATTCGTGTAATCACAATATTCAGCATTATCGGTGTTTAAAATCAGCCAACCATTCCCATGCAATGGAGTGAAATCCAAATAACACTTGTCAAGCGATTGTATTGATTTCGCGGCATTATCAACGAAATACGAAATTCAGAATTTTCCATTAGTTTGCAAATCACGAAAGTAATGTCATTAAAATTTGTAACTAATGTTCGGAAGATCATGAAACTTTGAACCATTTCGTTTAAACGTTACTGCTATCTAAAAATCATATGGAATCGCCAACATCGTCGACTATATCTATATGTTATCCTACGAACTTATTAAGCGACATGTCAAAACTGCCAAAGCACATTTACATGTCAAATCACTATCTTGGACCAACTTTTAGCATAACATTTTCAAAATTCTAAAAATTTTGGAAGAAACTTTATTAGAGGTGGGTGGTTAAAAAAAAAATGATTCCGTCCCATCAAATGTTGTGCTTTGGTTGAGTATGCCAAAATACTAAATTTTATAACATTTTTTCAGAAGTATTAACAATTTCATAATATTTCTATCGCCAGTAGCCATCTGCCCCGTAATAAAACATCAGCTGTACAGTAAATTTCATTAGAATGTTTCGAAAATTTGGAACTGTAGGTAGAGAACAAAATTGGGTGAGCAGAGAACAGACAAGTATATGGGAAGTCATACAGATATCCTTAAGTGGCCTTAGGAAATGATTGTGAATTGATTGGTACAATAAGAGGCCGATCGATCTGAAGTCATCATCTTAGGTGTTGCTTACATTCGCTCAACAATGATATCGACTTACAAAAAAGTAGGTTATAAAAATATTTAAAATGGGTTAAGTTCTAACTGAGAGCACCTGATTTTTTGGCTGATATGTTACGTGACGGGAGTGATATGAAATAATTTTAAGTAAAAGGTGCGAAGTTATATTTAAATATAACTAGCAAAGACACGACCCATTTTTTTTTTACAGAGCTCTGTTAAGCCTTTAACAGAATTCTGTAAAACGAAGTCTCAGGGAAATTTAAGTCAAAATTTAGTTAAAATAAAACTTTTGGAAAATTTTTTTGCAAAATATAGTAAACAAAACATGTATTTATGTAAATTAATTAATATTTGAAAAGTCAGTATTTTTACACTATTTCCAACGATGTGCAGGTTATATTAAGTTTTGCTCGGAGTATTTTTTTATGGGACTTTGAAAGTTGCCATACTTAACGTAATGTAAGCTAACATATAAGCAAATTTTGATGTCACTGTGGGCAAACCATATCCTGTGAAATCATGCAACTGGGGCAGGGCGAATCTTTTATTAATAGCCTTTCTAAAGCTGTGCAAGTTATCAGTATAAGTATTTGCATCGATATAAGTACGTGCAACGATATAAGTACTTGCAAGGATGTAGGTACTTGTAAGGGTGTAAGTACTTGCATCGATATTTTCAAACGATTTCATCGATTTTTCCCACAAAAAAATTCTCCGAGCAAAACTTAATATAACCTGCACATCGTTGGAAAGACTATTAACAGAGGATTCATCCTGCCTTAGTTTTATGATTTCACAGGACATGGTTTACCCGCAGAAAGTAAGCAAACTTTCGCTTCATCAACCTCATTTATGACAGAGTGTAAAAATACTGACTTTTCAAATATTAATTAATTTACATAAATACATGTTTTGTTTACTATATTTTGCAAAAAAATTTTCCAAAAGTTTTACTTTAACTGAATTTTGACTTAAATTTCCCTGAGACTTCGTTTTATAGAATTCTGTTTAGGGCTTAACAAATCTCTCTAAAAAAAATTGGTTTGTGTCTTTGCTAGTAACATTTAAATATAACTTCACTCCCTTTTTTAAGTAAGGTTTGTTCAGACATTCAGACAAGCGATTCGAAGAGGTAATCGCAATTTCGTGTACTTATAACGCATACGTGAGATTCAATGGGTTTTATTTTTAAAGTTGATTAGTTGATTGATAGTGTTTAAGTATTACAAGTGCTACCCTTTAACTGATGCAGAAGCATCGTGAAATTGATGGAAGAGTGTATACATCTGCAACTTTCTACGTCTACTTCTGCGAAAAAGGGACTTGCAACCGAACCTGGGCGGTCTCAAATTCTCAGATTTATCGAGAATTTACATTCTTGCGAAAAAACACGAGTAAGAACATTATAGTCGGCATTAGATAGGCTACACCACTTCGCCTAGTACAATGCTTCCTTTATTTTCGTGATATTTCGTGACTCACAGTAGTTATGTGTCGAGTCCCTCTGAAAGTGTGCTTTCTTTATAGTAGTCCTTATATAGAAGAGGACTCGAAACGTAAACCGACGCAGAGTAAGTTTCCAGAATTAGTCTTCTTTGCAAAGGTCTTGTAATTAGTCGCCTAGTTCCATCTTAAAGTACTACAAACTAGACTTTGTTACTTTGTTACGGACCAATTTTCATCATAAAATATTAAAAGAGAGACCGTTTTGCCATGTCAAGGTTTAAATTTCGTGGAAAGGTATTAAAAAACAAATTTTGGCCAAAAAATTCCGCAAATGCCCCTTTTTGAACTTAAAAATGATCCGATCCAATTCATTTTAAATAGGATTCGTTCTTGGGACATAAGTGTACCTAATTTTGGGATTGAGCACAAAAATGTAGACAGACAAGTAACAGACGGACAGATTAAGAGATAGAGGAGCAGATGTACGAACAGACCGACAGGCTCGAATCGGTTCAGAAATAATTCTGAGTTTATCGGTGTAATAGAAGGTCTGTCTCAGGGCCTTCTGCGTGTCACGCGCAAATCAATACCATGCTAAGCAAGGTTTGCTGACTGTAAGCAAGGTCGCACAGACAGTGGACTCGCAAAAGAGATGGTTAGGCAAAAATAACATCGTAAAAATTGTAAAAATTTTTCTCTGTAATTCAAAAGTGAAGTTGCGAGTTACGATAGTTGACACTAACGATGGTAAACGCACCAGTTTGTCTAAGAATTTGGCCATGAAAAAATTGCTTCCCAAATGGGATATTGAAGCAAATATATCATGTCAGAAGTCGATGATCACAGTACCAAAAGAGCTTGAGGTGCTATGTGAAATGCTGACTTACTTTTGAGCGATGATTATCTGCTTGAAAGCCGCAAAGGAATAGATAGAGATCCAGAGTTAAATCCAGTGATTAGATCTTTGCGGGAATTGCACCGCATTTTGACAGGACTTTGACATTTCGTTCGATATAAAGGACCTCAAAATGTTACATCAGCGTCAGACTGAGTCTGACAGTCAGTCGCAAAGGAGACTAAATTGATGGATAAAGCCGAACTGTGCAAACGACGTTTTTTTTCATGCTTAGCATGAGAATTGTTGACCGGTTTATTTCTATATCTGTCAGAAATGGAAAGGCAGCAAAAATGACGATTTGAAATTTCCTAAAAGTGACCGCCAAGTCTAAGGAAAAATTCAGTGGAAAGGCGACTCAAATCTGTGCACGATTAATAAAAATCCGTGTGCAGCTAGAGCAATGGGATCCAAGGTTTGTCTTAACGTGCGTTAACCAACAACCTAAACTTTCGTTAAATACTCTCTCTTTGAATCTCTCTCTCTCTCTCTCTCTCTCTCTCTCTCTCTCTCTCTCTCAGAGAACTTCGTAATGAAAGGTAATGAAAAATGGCTAGTGACGGCGTGACTATCATCTTCACGATCGTTTCTGGTTGCGAAATTTAATTTTCTAACATTGATTAATGTATTCCGATTCTCTTCGCCAATACTGCGAATGTTTCAGATGCTGACTTTTTAATGCGTAGGTGTTCTCGAACAGTAAATTTATATGTGTGTAAATGCAAGTGCAGCTATTGCTATGGCTAAGGCGCTCGGTTTTATTTCAGTTGACTCGCGAAATCGTATCATTAATATTTATTGTAAGTAATGATCGACATGAACGTATAAAATTTATTTGTTTTATTTGCTAATATGAATGCAAAGATGGATGTACACATGCATGTTAGTGCACATATACATAAGTGCATCATGCATGGTCAATGCATATAAAAGAAAAGCATATAAAACAACAACAACAACAACAACAACAACAACAATAATAATAATAATAATAATAAGAAGTATATTTAAACTATAATCTTAATAAATCACGCATAAACTTTATACATCACTAGAGCGCTAGAGTGCAGTTTCTGGTATTGTTCGTCTACACACGTTTTGCTGTTCTAATGGCTCTCATCACGTGTGCGCAGAGTTGTGGGCTTTAAGTGTGCCCTATGTATAATTTAAGTGATCGATTTTTAAAAGTTCGAACGTAAAGAAACATTCCATGGATATACGCCAGACTATGGACATGAAATGAACAAAGATTTGTGTTTGTGTGCTAACAATTGTCTGCTGAAGTTACAAAATCTCAAAAATTGTTGCTTGAGAAATTTTGTGCTGGTAAGATGTCTTATGTTATGTTGTTCTGCACAGCATGTTATTATTTTGGTTGTTATTGTTTGTTGTTACATTAAAAGCCTAAGGTTGTTAAACATCAATGGATAATCACGTAATTGCTTTGTATAATGCCAGACACTAAAATAATAATAATAATAATAATAGCACCGATTCCACCCCTTTCTTATATTTTTTTTTACATTCGATCTTTGGTGGTATGCTAAGTTTTTTAAACTTTCGAATGCATCCATGTATATATATATATATATATATACTTCATCAATAAATCGGATATATATGTATTTATATATCTAGCTAGCTATCTATCTATCTATCTATCTGTCTGTCTGTCTGTCTGTCTATCTATTCAACATCGTTGGGAATGTGTAAACAATGGTTTTAACGGAATACGAATCTATTCACATTGACGTACTTTTCCAATAGTTCTTTAGCCGTTCGGAAGCATACGTTTGTGGATTTGGTGTTTTTCATGAAGAAATAATTAATCAAAAAACTAAAAAGTGAAAGTCGTCGAAGAAGTTCCCTTTCAATTCATTCAACTTCTAATGATACGCTGGATATTTTTTTCAATTTCAAGGCAAAAATACTTAATAGATCTGACAGTACACAGTGGCATTCTTTGGTTTTCAACTTTCGAGAGAGCTATGCCTGTTCTCGCAACGTCTGACACCTATTATTGAGGAGGTATTTAGTAATGTCTATGGATTCCTAAACTTATGAAATTCGAAACACCCTATTCGAAGTACACACAAGTGCTGAAAATCGGAATTGCTTTTATTGGTTCCGATATTTTTATATTGCCCAATAAATGGGTACAAAGGGCAACGGAGAGGTAATAAGACGTAAGGACAAACTTGTTTTTCGTTTAGTCACAAGTGAGGACATTGAACTTGATTTACTGCACATCGCATCTGCTTTATTAAATTGCGCATAATGCGCATTCAAACATAGGCGAAAGTATAAAATCTACATATATAGTAGAGCACCGTAGAAAATGTGATTTCCTTAATGCGCTTTATTGCTCAAGTTACTTGCAAGGCGATCATGGGATGGTTTGCCACACAAGCAACAAATAAGAAAAGCGTCACTAAAACTTTTCAACGTCAACGCAAGAATCAATGTCTGCTTGTCTGTCGTACTGTTCGGTTTATCTGAAAGGAGATGTACACATGAGGGTGTGTTTATTACAAAGAGGTCAAGATCAAAGCTTGGCCTTGCTCTTTAACTTATTGCAAGATGAGATTTACTTTGTATTGTACGCGTTGCCATGGTATGCGTTAAATTCTCTACACCTTCTACGAGACCAACTAGTAACGCATCTTTTGTAGTGAGTGAAAGGAGACGGCAAGCAAGTGCGCTACTTAGATTAGAAATACTGTGCGTAACGTGTAATGGATAAATTTAGATCTTATTCGCTACTTCAATAATATTTTCGGCCGAGCTTGCGTTCCGGTGATGTGTGGATCTTGACAAACTTCTTAAAAATTAAATTTTTTCAAATTTCTTCATAGTTTTGCTTGTAGCGTGCTCAAATAGCCGATTACGTCGACCGTAATGTGCTCGTAATGCACGCGATATATATATATGTATATATACTACAAAATCGGCATTTTTGTAATAAGTTTTTCTTATCTTAATAGGTTCAGATGTTGTTAAACGATGCAAAATGGTAGACTATACATATAATGTCCTGGACGACCACGCACCATGAAATGGGTAGCCCTATATAATGGCGAAAATTCCTAGGGTAATTTAAGGTATAAGCGACAGGACAAGACAGGACAGCGTAATACATCTTTTCGATCGGGCTACGGATTGTCCACGACATTGCAATGCTATAGGGCAAGGTGTCAAGACAACAACTCGACAACTTGGGGTTTATAGTTTGAATAGTGTAATTATCGTTCCGGTCGTACCCTATCCTATCCTATTAAATGCTTTACTATGCTGAATTTTTATGTATGTTACAAATCCGATACCCCTTCAAATTGTCCCAAAGCACAATATTTGTTTGTTGTTTTCTTACCTTTATTTAATTAGGAATACATATATAAAATATGAATGTGCTGTCAGTTCCATACACTCACACGCAACAGCTCCAAAATTATCGTTTCATTTTTGATTAGAGAATTTTTTACTTTTTATACAAGGGTAT
>KK502513.1:0-19956 GCA_000688735.1 Glossina austeni
TTTGTAAATTCCCTGTGGAGGCAGCTCCCGCACCAGCACTCGCGTTTTCTGCGCTACCAATCGAACGTGTTCTTGACATTTTACTATAGATAATAAAAACAACCAAGTAGGACAAGTTAGGACAAACCAAATGAAACCATCATCGAAAACTGATGACAACAATAATTGCATGATATCACCATAAGCTATTAAAAGTGTTTGATGGGCTCCGGCGGCAGTGGAATGTCGAAAGCACAGTATTGAGCATTTTATCGTCCATATACACGGAATAGGTGAAAAATATTAACTGGAAACCTGTTACTTAATGTAGGGAAACGTCAAAATCATCGACTTTAACCGTTGTGTGCATTGATTGATATTTTGCATAAGTTAATCATTTTCACTAGTAGATGTCGCCGATCAAAGTATATGCAAGCACCTATTATGTAGTTGTTGAAGTCCCATCCGTGTTGCCAACACCAATATGTTTTTCGTGATAATTGTAATGTTTAGAATGCCAAGCTTACACGTTAAGCAATCGCGAGTTTCTGAACTTATTTCTTTAAAAGCGCCGAATTTCCGAAAAACATATATGTATAGGTGCATAATTATTAATGCTCTTTCCAACAAAAAATTAATAGCTATGCACTACCAGGAAAAGGTTCATCCTTGTCAACTGTATGGTAATCAGCAGTTGCTGGATGTATGCGAAAAAAACATATGTTTTCAGGATTGTCTCCATAATTTTAGAAATCTTCTAAAGCCTTTTTGTATTTGAATCTAACTTTCACTTCCGAACATTTTCTCTCCTTTCTGTCGAATATGTCATATTTCTTTGTTGGTTTTCTAGCTTATAAATATCACACAACTTGTTCTGAATTTGGACTAAATTAGACCGCCCTAACTAACAACAAATACCTATAATTTAAGTCGTCATATACATTATCATAATCTTCTTTTGTAAAACTTCCTACAGTTGAAGCATCAGCCTTGATGTACCAGGGGGGTCATCTGGGTCGATTCTAAGTTTTTTGATTTCTGGCCAAAAAGTTTCTTCATCCATCTTATTCTCATTAGGTACGATTGAAGACCTGTTGCTTAGTAACATACCTACCAGGTTGTGGCGTAATGAGGTCTCTCTTTGGAACCAAGTGTCTTTGTCCCAGTAGCGGAATTCTTCGCCCATCCTTCAAACAAAGTCTTCACTATATAATCGCCTATTCAAGCATAACTGGATATGTGATCCATTTTATTTACTATCTACTACTTAATTGGGAGTGCTTTTGCTTGTTGAACATGTATACGTAATTGAACAAACGCTATTAACTAATGCAAAATTACGCCTAAGCAAATACTTGGCGCATTCGAAGAACTGCCTTTGTCCAGAGAATGTTGATTCAGTTAAAAAATTTTCGTGCATGGAAAGGGTTTCATGGCTTATGGTATTTGAAGGTGTTTCGCTGTAGCCACGAACCCAATGTGCCCAAAATCACTTTTTTGTTCAGTGTTTTTGAGGTATTAATTTTATCCCATATCAGCTTATCTCCCTCATCTATAAAGTAGTTTATTCTCGTACTGTTTATTCCCAAGTCCTCAGCATATTTGAATGAAATGCTTGGCTGACTTTCACTCTCCAGATACAAAGGTATGCATGCAAAATTGGCCTCCAAATTCATCTCCGCAAGCTGGGTATAGCTGGTTCACTTGAACGTTGCAATTCCGAAAATAATGTAGTTTTGACATATTCAAGTAAGTCTCTCCGCCCCATTCCAGGAGAATCCCACTTTTCATGAATTTGTTTTACATATTTCGTAAAAGTTATAGAATCCACTCCTTAAGTAATAAAAACACGAAATCGCATATATGCAAAATCAAATAAGAATATATGTACACAGATAATTACAGATAAAGTTTTCTAAGGTCGTTCATAGTAGAGCTCTAGTAGACTGATTTTCTTTAAATACTGCTTCGCAGCGTGCTATGAACTAATCGCACAGATAAGTATGGAAAAATACGCGTTCAGTCACAATCGCCTGGTACAGCTTGGGATTCTGTCACACTTGTTTCCTTGTTCGATAAACCAGTTTGGTCTACAGCCAGCCAACAGGCTCTCGCAAACTCCGTGCAATGATGGGTCCAGTAAGCTGTCAATATTTTCAACTTACCGGTTGCGAAAAACACATTTATTGTTGTTTGCTTCCTTTCTTTTTTAATACATTTATTCAATTTCAATAAATGAAATCTTGGTAGCTTCCCAACTTGAGGGAAATTTCTTCTCCAAATTGCGTCCCGTTTCATTTACATGCAATTACTCTATATGCTGTGCCAACCGGTAATTCCTCATTCTCATCCTCATTCGTATTGTCATTTTTTAGATTTTGTAAATCATGCTCTTCCGTTCTTGCTCTCCACATATTATTTACTTTGTTGTCCATTATTGTTTTAAATTTACTAAATAATACCGATCAAATTGCCTCTTTTTTACCTACCGGATCAATATATATATAAAAGTTCGAGAAGAGGTATCTACGTACGCGAATGTAAAATGCCTATTGTGGAGAATAGCTGCAACTATTATTTTATATTGCGGAAAGGTTTGTGTAAATTTTTCATAGACATCAGAGTTGTCGCCGAAAAATATTAACGCTCCTTCCATACAACTGAAACAACATACACTGTTAATTTTATTTTCATATATAATAATATGTGCATATAATTCCGAGACATTATTATATAATTCTTGTTTATTTTCCAGGTATAGTAAATCATTTAACTCCATATGTGTTAAAAATGGTCTTTTCTCACTAGTGTATATTGATTCAAATATATAGTTATATTTCCCTACAATAATTCTTTTTGATTTTAATGATCGATTTACTTTGGAAAAGCATGCATCCGATGTGTANTGCATCCATAAAACGAGTATGCGGATTCAATTGTTGAATTAACGTAAGCTGGCTAAGGGAAAATAAATAAATTTCCAAAGGGTAACTGATTTTTTGGATATAATCGGACCAATTTTTGTCTCTCAGCATTAAGTAGAGGTCTATGAAAGGATCGGGATGCCTGGCCTTCCGATATTATTTTTCGAATTACTTGTCCAGATGGGACCGCGTATTGTCCGATTTGTCTTAAGTCTTTACTCTGTTTCCATAAGTATATGTCCCTCCACTTAGCTGCCTTTTGATCTTTCAATGTCATTTTCGCTATGTGTCGCTGTTTACCACGGACTTGTAGAATTTTGTATTCCAATGCTGGGTGTGTAATAATTTCGACATTGGAAAATACATCAAATTGATGCAACAGAGGTTTATATATGATTTTGTATTTTTTACAACCGTTATAAAAATATACGCATTTAGCATATATACATAGCTTAGAATTGGTGGAATTCCAATTATGACTAGTATACGTGAAACAATCAAATCATACTTATGTCTGTCAATCTAGTATATCTCTGAATTGTTTAGCAAAATACAAAGGAAAGCAGGGCTTTCCTCTGATCCAATTAAGCTTCAACATAAAAACCTTTCTAAGTCCTGCTAATAGTCCCTCTTCTTGAGAATTACCAACAACTGCCATAAAGACACTTTCAGCCATCCTTTCTCGAAACCACCCTTTCGTTCATATTTATTAAAATTTCTGCTTCATTTACGATGTCGACAGCAACAGGGCTTAGTCTCTTGGAAATAAGTTCTCCTAATAAGTTTGCAGTAAGATATATAGCATCAATTATATAAGCTAAATAAGATGCATCTTGTTTTAAGGATGAACTTACTCTAACCATACATGTAGTTCCTAAGCTATTTTCTATAATTTCACCCCCCGTTACAAATCATTGATATAACACAGCTTTTGGAGTCTCCTCTAACATTTCAAAGGTAATCTATGGAATGCTGTCAGCTCTTTTTCTTGCATGTTGTGGACCTCTAATTATGAATCCAGTAATGTATCTTTGTTTCTCTTCTACATCGTAACCAGAAGAATAAAGTGGAATTATAACTATTGCAGGCCTATCTTTGCTTTCTGCCCCTCTTTTTAGATATGCTCCACCTATTCTAGCATAAAAGTTCTTTACCTTACTGCAGCAAGGGGCTAGACTGGTTCGATTGAATATGGAAAACACTTTGTTTACGATCTTTTGAGATGCTGATGCTATTTTGTGAGCGGTCGAGACTTTTTCATTAGTCAAATCTATGAAGTATTCAAGGCCATTTGCATCCATATTTCCAACGTCTTTAAGAAGATTTGATATCCATGCGGAATATCTTAACTTAGGTGGACTTGAAAATTCTTCTTGTTTCAAATTAGGATGCTCGTCAAATCCATAAGTTCCTTTCATCCCTATCCCTAATTTGTCTGACAGTGTTTTGGGTATAGTCTTGGCACCCTTGCCATTAACAAAATTTAAAGTATTAAGCCTAATATTCCATCTGTCCATGATCCATTGATAATGAGGCTCAGCAAATGTTCTATTTAGAAATAATTCATTAAGCATTTAACTATCAAGCTCTTTGGTTGAAATTATCCCATTTGTAAATTGATCAGGCAATAGTTTCCCTTTGAATTTGAAAACCCAGTAATAGCATCTCTGTCGTCTGGCCATACTAGAAGGAATCTCAATGACCAGAATGTTTGTAACTAGCTTTCCATTGATGAATTGAATCTGTCGCACTTAAAAATTCCTCTTACCATATCTCTTTCATTTTCAACCTCTACATCTTCTGTTGCCATTGCTTTATTTACCGGCTTTACCGTTGCCTAAACTGCGAACACTTAATTTGCAATCATCCGACCTGCGTGGCATCAATCAGGCCATTGTGCATACTCTGCCAAGGCTGAGTGATCTAATATTGGAGGAAAATGCCATAAAATGCAGCGGTTTAACGTTCAAAGAGGAAGAGCAAGAATTTTACAATAAAACGGAAGCCAAAGAGACGACGACGACCTTATCGTAACCTTTCTTTATTATTGGGGAAATTACGTCAAAATTCGTCCTTAGCAGGATTAGTACAAGCTTTTGATACTCGATCTTTCGTTTAGGGAAGGCTATATTCCTAGGATAAAGTATCTTTCGGAGGTGTGCCACTCTTAAGTTGTTCCCCATAATGTGCCACGGACTTTGTAAATTCCCTGTGGAGGCAGCTCCCGCAGCAGCACTCGCGTTTTCTCCGCTACCAATCGAACGTGTTCTTGACATTTTACTATAGATAATAAAAACAACCAAGTAGGACAAGTTAGGACAAACCAAATGAAACCATCATCGAAAACTGATGACAACAATAATTGCATGATATCACCATAAGCTATTAAAAGTGTTTGATGGGCTCCGGCGGCAGTGGAATGTCGAAAGCACAGTATTGAGCATTTTATCGTCCATATACACGGAATAGGTGAAAAATATTAACTGGAAACCTGTTACTTAATGTAGGGAAACGTCAAAATCATCGATTTTAACCGTTGTGTGCATTGATTGATATTTTGCATAAGTTAATCATTTTCACTAGTAGATGTCGCCGATCAAAGTATATGCAAGCACCTATTATGTAGTTGTTGAAGTCCCATCCGTGTTGCCAACACCAATATGTTTTTCGTGATAATTGTAATGTTTAGAATGCCAAGCTTACACGTTAAGCAATCGCGAGTTTCTGAACTTATTTCTTTAAAAGCGCCGAATTTCCGAAAAACATATATGTATAGGTGCATAATTATTAATGCTCTTTCCAACAAAAAATTAATAGCTATGCACTACCAGGAAAAGGTTCATCCTTGTCAACTGTATGGTAATCAGCAGTTGCTGGATGTATGCGAAAAAAACATATGTTTTCAGGATTGTCTCCATAATTTTAGAAATCTTCTAAAGCCTTTTTGTATTTGAATCTAACTTTCACTTCCGAACA
Source organism: Glossina austeni (assembly GCA_000688735.1). Lineage (NCBI taxonomy): Eukaryota > Metazoa > Arthropoda > Insecta > Diptera > Glossinidae > Glossina > Glossina austeni. The sequence continues at coordinate 5,880 of KK502513.1, forward strand.
TTTTCTCTCCTTTCTGTCGAATATGTCATATTTCTTTGTTGGTTTTCTAGCTTATAAATATCACACAACTTGTTCTGAATTTGGACTAAATTAGACCGCCCTAACTAACAACAAATACCTATAATTTAAGTCGTCATATACATTATCATAATCTTCTTTTGTAAAACTTCCTACAGTTGAAGCATCAGCCTTGATGTACCAGGGGGGTCATCTGGGTCGATTCTAAGTTTTTTGATTTCTGGCCAAAAAGTTTCTTCATCCATCTTATTCTCATTAGGTACGATTGAAGAGCTGTTGCTTAGTAACATACACACCAGGTTGTGGCGTAATGAGGTCTCTCTTTGGANTATGTGCTGTGCCAACTGGTAATTGTATAGCCTTGTCCTGACGTTTTCCAGGCTTCGTTACGAGCGTGCAGAACAGACTATTAATTAGGTTTAAAAAACGGTGTTCTTATAATAATTGTACGAGAAATATTTCTTATATCTCTTATTTTTCTTACCACGCCTTTTTGCTAATATTGAGCATGTACTTCTTTTTCCAATCGATAACAATGGTACGCGCTGTGTTTATTGACTCGATTATTGCATATCTCAATAATACGCTGCTTATCTCTTATGCTCCTTTTAAAGGTGGGAACGCTTTTCCCATCATATTTTTTTCATATTTTCTGTGTTGAGCAAAGTTTATTATTGAATTCTTCTTCCTCTTTTTTGGCTGTGCGTCTTCTAAAAGTGGTTTCTTTGTACAAATACTGCTTTCTCGTACCTCTCGTTCTCCAAATATTTAAAAGAAATTTTCCTGCAAATTTATATTTTACGTAATCGGCGTAAACGACTTTCGTATACGATCGGTCTGAATATTTCTTTCTTCCTCAAGATGGAGGCAAATTAGCCAATGCATTTGCTGCTGCTGACCAAATGTTTTCAAAGACACAAGGGACCGCACTATGTCTAGTGAGAAATGGATGCATAAAAATGCCTCAACCACTGACACTCAGAATGCCTCAGAATGACGACGTTTTGATTTTCATTGCTTATGTGCAAGATTAACTGGAAAGATATATCCGCTTTGATTCTGTATCAATTTTATTTTAACTAAGCTACCTGTACCGTCAAAAAACCGGCCTTCTTTACTCACCTTGAGCAGACGGCCTTTATTTATAAACAATAAATTCAACTGGCTCTCAGAATATAAGTATATTTGTATCTTATTTCCTTTTGTAAAGGTCATAAGAAAGGTCAGGATCTCTATTCTCTTATTTATTAGATTTAAGCACAGCTGCTCTTTGGTGGCGATAACTTTTTTCCCAAAGTTCGGAGCTGTGTTTTTGTTCTAGTAGTAGGAAATACGCTTCTTACTTTCGTGCATTCCCCTCTCTATGGTGAATTCCAATCGAAGTGTAAAAAGTTTGACAAAATTTACAAAACAGTCCCAAACTTTTGCTTTCGCTTGTTGGTAACCTAATTACAGTCGATTTTCATCGTTATTGTAGATTATAAGCAAAGTGATGCGTAGAAATCGCTTGATGTTCGTCGCAAAATGTAACCAATGACGGAGTACATGGTTATATGTTACATATGCTTATTTCCTATAGATTTGCATTCCCATATGTGTATATATATATATATACACTAATCCGTTTCAACTAAGGGCAGATTAACGTTTGCCAGATCATTATTAAAACTATCTTTGAGATATTGTTCACAATTGATTTCTTCATTTGAATCTATTTGATGCAAATCTCGAGGATCGTAACCTGGAATTTCACTTTGAATGAATTGCCACATTTGGTTATTCCATATGAGCTCTGATGGAGAAATCGTTGTTTAATTTAAGTCCGACCTTCTCGCAATCTGAGTCGACGAGACGACACTGTAAAGTATTTATTAGGTTGACTTAGTTATAGATTTTCAAGGTAATTGTCATTCGAAATTGAATTGACTTTCGACTTTTCGTGTCGTATAAAAATCACTGAGTCTATTGTTAGCGAGAAATGGTAACCCTTCCATATTATACAAATTCTTTCACGTGTTCATTCCGTAAAAAGAGCCTCATCTTCTTAATGATAACGATGATGTTAATGCTGAGATTGTCGACGTTGTGTTTCCTGTTTCCATTTTTTTTGACTAAGACTTGTGCTTTTTTAAGTTGTAGTTGTATAGTAAGTTATACTTGACTCTTAAGGGATTTCAACAAAATTCACTTTTCTTGATAAATATTTTTAATATTACCACGACTTGTCAATACATTTCCTCACACAATGTTAATACCAATGGTAATACCAAGGGTTTCTCTAGTTTCAGGAAGATATACAAATGAAGGAAAGCTCACATAATAAGCGGGGGAAAAGATTATAAAACTTCTCGATATTCAATCTTCCACAGACTGTTTGTAATGCTTGCCGTTTCTTGCTTTAGAGAAAATTCACATTTCGTTAACACTGTCAACTGTTGATTGTACCGGCATTTAATGCGTTCTCGCCAAACTACCTTTCACTGATATGACCGATTAAAAGTATTTAAAAAACGAAAATTTAAATATTGAAAATAACAGCTTCTGTTGGCCAAGTAAAAGTGAAGGTAAAAAAAAGAACACGAAAACATTCCAAATTGTACAGTTATTAACAGAGATTACGATGATAAGACTTTCAATATTTAATGTTATCATGTTATCTACAAGTATATCAATGTATAAGAAATAAAAGATAATCGCATCGACCGAAAGCGACTTCAAAAAACGTATTAACATCTGATTAGCTTTTTTCGTAGGTACACAGATGCCTCAGGCTGTAGATGAATAATAGAGCATCGTTATCAGGCTAATTGTTGAAAACTAATTAGTGACTAACTTTGGCATTAAAGAGAAAAGAAAAATTCGCTTTCTGCAAAACTGCTTAATACCTCAGCATACCTCAGCACAGTGTCGCTATTTCTAATTTTTTTTTATTAAAAAAAAGACAATCATTAAAAATCTTTAGAAAACATGAATGTGCGTTTTCTCAATTGCCAGTCGTACGTTTTCGAACGAATAACCTCCATTTTCAGTATTGATCTGTGGTGTGGTGTATTGTGATATGGTATTGCGACCTAAAGAGATCTGTTGTACTTGCTCGTTCCTCTAGCCCTCCAGCTTTAGGATCCCTGAACCGAAACCTTCTTAAGCTCGCACCGCCATACTGTGTTCGCCGGCCACATGGTATCTGACTCTATAAATAATCGACCTTTTGCACAGGACATGATGAAACGTTTCTTCGCCCCCTTGCAGAATCTGCAAGAAGCGATATCTGAGATACCAATAGTTTTCAGGTGGTCATGACCCGTGTACAAGCGAGTTACGAGACGCCGATGTATACTGTGCTAGTCAGACCTTTGAAGTGACCATAGATTTTTCGAAATAAGACAATTAATAGGGAAAGAGTTCACTAAGATTTTGTTTCGAACAACGTTTCTTGTGAATAATCGCTGATGATGATGACGAAGACTAAACTGAAATGGGCGTTACTTTTTTTCAGTTTGGTGAGCCTTGCGAAAGGAAACAAATTAAAATATTATATAGTCGGGTAAGGTTGACCATTAAGCACCCTGCACCATTTCACGACTACCATCCCAAGTTAAGGATTTTAACAAAAATTTTGAAAAATTTGCAAAATGACAAAAATATAAAAATTTATAAAAATGCCTATGATTTTCTATGGGCGGTTGTCCAAAATGTGAATTTACTTTTCTTTAAGAATAAATTTATTGTTCTCCACCCATTTACATGATAAAATTCCAAAAATTAGATTTTGTTGCCACGTGAAGGTTTATGAAAACAATTATAAAAAAGAAGGATTTGAGAGCATGAGCTCATTTCATCCAAATTTTGCAGATCCATGTCATATGATAAATTATTAAAGTATTACGCTCTGACCTATTCTAGAGTCAAACATACACATGTATTTACTACTAACTCTATTCTCTAAGCTATCCTAAGTTATACACATACATACACGTACGTATAATAAATAACAGCAGCAGAACCGCGCGTTTTGGAATCATTATTGCTGTCATGCAAGTTTCCGCTGCAATGCTTCCATTTAAAATTCTTGACGAAAATGTTGCGAAGACGCCAACAAATGTACAGTAAATTGATCGTTATATCGGAGTTTACTTTAACACACTCCACGAAAAGTCCATCAACAGCTTGCATGAGTAGAGATGTAAATGTGATTTCTGCGGGCATGCTTCTTTGTGGTCGTATTACGAGATGGATATATCGCCAACTATCCTATTAATATTCAATGTCCATAAGGACAAGGGTACGGGTAAACGTATTTGGATTTGGATGGAAGTTTTTTCTTCCATTATGATTCCATCAGCTCTCTAGAATGCTAGACATGGCATACATGTTGTGATGTCTCGAATGTGATATAACTCAATAAATGGTGGCTGCGGCCTTAATAATAAAAAATACAACATCCGACATCAATCTAAAGAACCGAATTGGACCCAATTTTAAAAAAAAATGAAAAAAGTTTTTTACGCTAGACCGAGGAAACAATACTAAATGGTTGTTACGCCCTGCAAATTAAGCGAATAGTCAGTACAATGCTGGTCGCTCTACCCCTTATGCCGCAGTTGCCGTGGCCGATGCTGTGGACGCGTCGCAAATACTACGATGCAATTAAGCATGTGCCTTAATTTGAATGCTGGCGTTAACTGTATACAAATATTTTTCACTGCTGGCATGGAACAGCAACAGCGGCAGCCGAAAATAACTCGGAAAATAATTGCTGCTGTGAACAAGACGGAAGCTATGAAAATGGCTTTATCCATGAAGAGATAATTTGATAATCAAGGAGACTACGGTTATGTGGACACTTATGGCGTGATGTAGCTTTAGAGCACTTGCACCACAATATTATAAATCTTTCAGATGATCATATTATTTGCTCAACGCAAATAAAGATTTTATGGCATCTAGGCTGGAGAGAGACAGAACGCAACAGGGAAAAAACCTTGTCATGCAAATCCCATCTATTTTGGAACAACGCCACTGTCATCACCATTAGTGCTGACAAGTAGGCCGAGTGGAGCTCGTCAACATTGTGAGTGCTGCGAACAACCATCACGGTAACACAAAATATCAACTTCATGGAATCAGCTACCGCTCTATTGCCACTGGCTTATTTGGTCTCGTTGCCTCCTGCTAAGCCGCGTGACAGCCTACCAACATCATTCATTTATGCCAGCCACGCGAAATATTATGCAATAGGAATAATTTTGGATGGCGGAAATAGTGGGTGATTTTAATGTGAACTTACCGAATACTATGGACTATGAAGCGTCTTGCAATTGAAGTTCGCACGCTCGTTTAAGTGTAATTTCTCCAACTGGCAATACTGGGTAATTCTTTGAAAGCAAGTCAATGCAAGCAACAGCAGCAGAAGCACAAGCAGAGTAACAAAAAATGTTGTGCAATATTGCAGACAATGCAACTGAATGCCTCTTAACTTAAAGCAGAAGCAATAACAGCAATAATGGAATCAACTGTCAGAAAGGGAAAATGCAGAAAGTAACGCAGAGTTCAGTGCAACGGACTTGGTCTTGAATATTTTGTATCGATCGCAATGACAATTCCTTAGTATATCTAAAATAAAGTCATTCTCACCTAGCACGTGGAAAATATCTGCCTGACACAAATGGGACTTCCCTCAGACAATTCTTTTAGCTGAAATAATGCCATAAGACTCAGTCGATCACATTTTTATTTTCCATCTTATGCCTGATCATAACATTATTTGGATTTTACGATCGATAAGCCGTTTCCTCGTTTAAATCGAGGGAGTGAAGTAAAATATATCGAACGTCTCGGACTTGCTTTAGAAGAGCACGCAATTCTCCTTTAAAAACACCGCAAACGTCGCAGCCGCATCGCTATCAAATTGATTTCGAAATTGGTTTCTGGCAGTATCTGACAACATTATCCGGCATTTTATTTGTACACATGATCATATTATAACTAAATTGTAGCGAATTTTTTTATCATATTAATATAATCAAGCTAATGCTATAAGAATATGTAAACATTACGAAAAGTTCAGTTCAACAGAATAATCGAAATTGATTTAAAAAAACATCATTCCTTTCATTCTTTATTTCAATACACTCAATACACTCAAAAATATCGATAACCATATCAGATAAATTATATTAAAACCTATATATATAGCATTCTATATTATTTATACTATATTGCACAATTTGTAAAAACTAAACCTAAGGTATTCAACAATGAATGTCATATCTATCGTGTTTTTTACGTCTCCTTGACAAATAAGCTGAACTGAGCAGCAAAGAAAAAAAAAAGGTGGGCATAACCATTCGTTCATTTGACTTCCGTCTTTCGTAAACAAAGTTCTCTTTAAATTATTAAGTAATTCTTGATATTTATTCCTTAAGTTTAATGGAACCCAAAATAAATTATGTTTTTCGTTAATTTTTTATACTTCTCTTTATAATGCAAATGTCGTTACATTCTAATTGTTTCTTTTTTTTTCTTTAATTAAATTTAATTTAATTTTGGATATCGTTTCGATATATTTTTTGTTTTATAAATTGTTTTTTCATTGCCCTTTTCTCTAGCTAAGCAAAATTGTTGACTCAATTAAAAAAAAAAGAACGAAAAACAAAGACAATAAAAAAGAAAAAGGAGGCAAAAAAAAAAAACAAATAAATGCAAAAAAATAAATGCAAAAAAATAAATACAAAAAAATAAAGGCAAAAAAATAAATGCAAAAAAATAAAGGCAAAAAATAAAGGCAAAAAACAAAGGCAAAAAACAAAGACAAAAACAAAAGCAAAATATTGGGATGGGAGGCAAAGAAAAATAAAGTTCCTATTGAAAATCAATTTGTCTTAGCTAGAAAAACAGAGACAAAGCGTATTGTACCTCACACACTACATATAAACGTTTTATACAAATATTTGTTAATTTTATTTTTAAAAACTTTACAAATTAATTTGTTCACCCAAAATATTTAAATTTTACTTATATAAGAAACGTTTGTTACTTTCAATATTTTGGTGTAATAATTGAATCTGGAAAATTTATATATACTGGAAGCGCGCTCGCCCATATAAATGTTTAAAACATAAGCCTTCATATGGTAACAAATTCTAATCTACACAGTCACTGTAACTCTATTATCATTTTCTCCTCTCAAAATTTTTATTAGCAATTTTATCAACTTGGGAATGGTCTGTGAAAAGAGATTTTAAGATCGATCTTAAGAGGTAAAAAACAGCTAAAATCTGACATTGTAATTTTCCTTGCATGCATGTGCTTAGATTTAAATTATTTAAAGTCTTGTTGCTCCTTACTATTGGCTAGGCTGCCCTTGGGATAGAGTATATGGAAGGAAAACTTTGAAGTGTACTCACTTGCTCCGCTTTATATATTATTTATTAACCTTCCAATAACGCTGAAGATGTGATGGAAATGGTTCCTGCTAATTGATGCATTGAACACCCAAAAGGGCTTAAGACAGATCCACCTTTTATTATAGCAATCGCTTCAGAAAATGATTCTGATTCTAATGCCCAAAGCTTGTATTGTAATCCAAATTTAGCAAATTTTAAAGTTAAAAATAAATGAACTTACCGCGACAAACCGTTGAAACAAATGACGAAATGACAAAATGTAAATCCTCAATATGAAATCCGTATACCTATAATGTTATTAAATATTTTATTAAATGGTGTTGACTAACAATCTTAAAAGTGAGAACGTACCGGCTGTATTGAAGAAAAAATCTGCGCGCATTTACCGTCAAGTATTAAGAATTAAATCTTTTGGCGGGCCTGTTGTAGCAACAACTACGTAGGAGGAGCTGAAAAATGGCCAAAAACCATCCAAATTGTACATATTCATTTGGTATGCCAAAAAGATATACTTTTCTCGAGGGATATTAAAAGTGGAAGTTTTTTTATATAATCTTTTTTTGAAATTAGGGCTTATGGAAGTGAAAAAAATAAAAGATACTTGATATACTTACCGGGTATTTTTGGTATTACAAATTAAGGTTATTTTTTTGTTGATTGTTTGGAAAGGATGCACCAATTTAGGTTGTTTTATTATTATTATTATTATTATTTTACACCAATTTGAGAATTTGTCTTATGAGAATTTCATAATGAAATTTTTCCCAATTTAAACCGATTTACCGATATTCACCCTGTAATCCCGTTGGAGGGAGATTTGTACATAAAAAAAATTTGAAAAAACGCAATTAATTTAATGTAAATGTTAGGATGTTAAAAATTTGAATTATATAATTTTTTCTTTATATTTTTGAAATATATAACTGTGTTTACGGAGTTTGAATTATATAATTTTTCGCATGCATGCGTTCAGCACAGAGTTTCATTTTATTTCATTGTTGCTTTTCATTTTTCTGCACACAATCTGCATGAACTATTTTTTTTTACTGTTTTGGAAACAGACCGCTGAAATTTTTGAAAAAACAATTTCAATCGGCCATTACTAAAACATATTTCATGATGTGTCTTTCGGATACCCCAAAAAGAACAAGAAGAGGTGAATTAAATAAAATATATATATACATATATATATAGAAATAGAGGACACATCTACACAACGCTGGCGCCATTTCGACTATCGTCGCCCACCACACCAACAACTGCGTAGGCGTGGACGTCGATTTCATCAACAGAAGGTGAGTAGGACACAACGTCAATTTCAAGCGAGCAAGAAGCATGTCAAATGAGAGAATGGAAATAAAGAGCTCTGAACGAGACAATAGAACGAAAGCTGGTACAGTTTTATATATTTTTATATATATTAACAATGATATTAATTTGTTTCTTTAGCTAAGCAAGAAAGGGTTCACACAATCTGCATGAACTACTTTTTTTTTGCAGCGCTGGAAACAGACCGCTGAAGTTTTTGAAAAAACAATTTCAATCGGCCATTACTAAAACATATTTCAAGATGTGTACTTCGGATACCCCAAAACGAACAAGAAGAGGTAAATTAAGTAAAATATATATATTAATTTTTATTTAATACGAATTTCAGAAATTTCAGACATAATGGAGGTGCAGGACAGCCCTAGGCGAAGAAAAGGTAAATTAAATAAAATATATATATAGACGTATAAATATACTAATATTAATTTTTTTTTAATATGAATTTCAGAAATAAATGAAAGAATGGAGGTGTAGCGCAGCCATAGGCAGCGTGGCCAACGTCGTGGGCGTGGTGGTCGACGTCGTTGGCGCGGGGTCCAACGCAATGGCGGCCAACCCAATGGCAGCCCCCCAGTCATAATAAACAACTATATACGATATTAAAAAAATAAAAATTATATATTCTATTTATATTTGTTTGACTTTATTAAATCTTATTTATTATAATTGTGTGAAAAACGGTTTTCAGTTTTTTGGTTTAGGTTGCACCCTCCTTCTTCGGTGTTCTTTTTTCCTTCAATTATTAGAGATGTTGTGTTTTATTTTTTTTAGTCATGTCTATTCGTATGCTTTTATTAATTGTTTAAATTTGTAAAAATTTGAAGTATTTTTCACTTCAGCAAGTGAAAGTTAAGCAACCGTTCATCACTGTGTGGCAACGATTTTACGTTTATATATTATCATACTATTCATCGTGCAACAACAGTTTGTCAATTTTTTTTTTCAAATTTTAAATTTTATATTAACTTATTGAAAAGTTTTCATTTTTTTAGGATTTGATTACGACTTGGAGAAATAGGTTTTCACTTGTGCAAAAATTGAAAAACGCTTTATTTAATTAGAAAAATGGCTGAACAAATTCGATACGAGGAAGAAATAATGTCCTTAGCGGATTCCCGGTTTTATGTGTAAACGTCAAGAGTCAAAAACGCGGACGAAACAAGTACACCATCAAAAAGAAAGTACTTGGGCTCAAGACGTGCTTTTTATCCTAATTCGAAGATATAGCTTTTTGAAATGAACTTTTGTCTTCCAAAGCAAATTATTGATCTAACAAGAATCAGCTTTACTTGAATTTACATTAGAAATGAACATAGCGTTTGTATTATTTATGATTTATTTAGAAATTTATGAACATTTGTAGAAATGTAAGTATTTTGGAAAAATGAATAAATTGACAATAAAGTTAATTATACCGGCAAAGCGTTTCTTTGCCAATTTCGTGGCCGAATGTCGGTTAATTCGTGGTACCGTTACACGAAAGCATATATATACGAATTTTACTTATAAAAATCAGAACATTCTCCAAGCAAAGAATCTCTAGATGACATAACCCCCCCCAAAACAGAAAGTAAAATACAACCAAAAATGGATTTTAACTTAGAAACAGCCTCCAAATCCACACCCACATTTACTGGCAATTATTAAGATATTAACTGCTTCATAAAAGTTCTTGAAATAATACATAAAGCCCTAAAAGAAGAACCCAAACCACAACTAATAGAATATACCTTCGACTGCAAACTGTCCTCAAATGTCCAAACAGCCCTCGCAAACGATATCCCAACAACACTAGAAGAATTAAAAAGCAAACTTGAAAATAAATATAAATCAAGTCAAACAATACCACAATTACATTCAATATTAAACCAAACAACACAAAATGGCACTATTACAGATTTCAAAGACAAAATATTAAATGAAAAACATAAAACACCTTTTTTTTTGGAGCTATAATTCTAATTTTCGTTAGTATCCAAATTGCTGGAACAAGGTTAAAAAAGAAACCTACAGATTTTGATGAGTTTTTGAAGCTCCTTATGCTAGAAGTTAATAGCAGCGGCATTGAATTAAATAAAAATTCCCTACAAGTGAAGAGAAATGGTAAAAACTCGTTACGTAAAGGAATTTAAAGAAAAAACCCAATCAAAAAACTGACGTATGCTAAATATATTTTAACCTTAAAGACCTTTGAGAAGTTAAAGGATAAATACTTTAAAATTGAATTCAAAGAAAACGGATGTTGGAACACAAGCAGATTTAGGGTATTCGGAAAATAAGGACATAAGTAATATACTTTTCAATTGGCAGGGTTTCCTTCATAAATAGAGGAAGAAAAGTCCATAAACAAAACTGGCCGAGACAGTTGTTCGCGAAAATTTAAAAGATGCTATCATCGAGTAGTGAAATTTCTCTAAAAATACTCATCAAATCTACAAAGACTGCTGCGAACTTTTATAGAAAATACTGGAAAATTTAGTAAAAATTTTTCTTATTTTTTTTATTATTTATAAAATATTACTTGGCCGAGGCAATTGATTTTTATAATAAAATAATGAAGTCAAGAAATGGAGACGAGGCCCTTAACGTCCACGCGAATGGCAATCTTACGATTTTCGGCTATATTTGGTAGTTTGGTAGATTTCGGTTATATTTCGTAGTATTATAGAGAAATGTCCTTTCGAAATAAAAGAGTCAAAAAATCAATTTTGCTCATATAAGAGCTTATTGCTGTAGGAATTCGAAGAAGGATAAATTTTGTTTAGAATACGATATATTTGTGGTAACAAAGCCATTACAATATTTTACAACTAGATGTGTTTCCAATCCCATCTTTTTTAAAACTTCTTAAGTGAGAGGACATAAACGCACACTTTTCCGTGAAGAAATGAAAAACTTTCTACCGAAACAAGCTCGGGTAAATTTTGCTAAACGTAGGTAATAAGCCTACAACTTAAGCCGGAGGATATCTATAGGAGAATAAGAAGCGAAATCGTTAGCGTGAATGATTTATCTAGCGACGATTTGGAGGATTTGAGTAAGCGATATACAAAAACTCAACCGGGTACGACCACTTTTTGCAATACTTTGCCGAACCGTGCGAAGAAATATTCTCACACATTTACAACAACCAGGCGTTTTTGGTTTAGTGTTCGTAGTGTGTTTGATATGTCCACGTTCGCTAATATTATTTAATTTTAATACTAATTTTACAAGTACAAAATTTTATTTTAGATATTGCAGGTACACAGAGACCAATTGAAAACTTTATATGCATCCTCTGCTATGTTCAAGGATCACTTCTTTAGAAAAAGTAGCAGATGCCAAAAAATTGTTTAGTTAATTAAATTCGTTAATGTCACCTACGAACGAATTTAGTTTCTTCTTTTCACACAAGCAACATTGCTTGTAAAGCACAAACCCTTTGGCGGTTATTTCGTGCTTATGTAAATATAATGTATGTTAAGTATGTAAAATACATTTTGCTTCTTATCTGAAGTGAAGAAGAGTGTGGGATAGAGATGAAGGGAGTACACATACATTGTAGAGTTTGCAAAAACGTAACAATGTGGAGGAGGTGTTATGTTGCTCTTAAAAGAAAAAAACTAGACAATATTCAGAGTTTCTTAAGAAAGTTGTTTTTTATTAATATTGTAAAAAGATTCTGTTTTTACATGAGTTTCAATGCAATTTTTATATAGATATTTACCTCTTACTATTTATATAAATCTCTCTCTTTATTAATTATGTTATTTACATTATCTTGTCATCTTCTTTTGGCTAAGGTTTTACAAACGCCTAAATATTTTTAAGGTTTGGCAAATTTGAAGAAGTGCGAAAATGGGTCAATATAAGTTCCTTCGACATGGTATCACCAAAAATATTGTGATATGTAGAAAATGATGGAAACTATTTTGATTAATACCTATTGTAGCAATTTTCCACAACAAACGCCTCTTTCAAGTGAAAAAGTGGTCAAGATTTTTGCAAACGCCTAATATCAACAAAAGTGATTTTGTTCTCTCATCTCGGCTAGGATTTGATAGGAACGAAAATATTTTTAAAGTTTCAGGAAAGTATGTAATGTTTCCATTGGGTACACATACACATGTGGTCGGTATCACAGCGCGCATCTCCTTTATATAGATGTCCACGTTCTAATCTTATAATGGTAATAAGAAGTTTTGTATTTGCAGACGGGTTGTGAATGAAGGCTTTTAGTAGGTATTAGACAAGTATTCCTAAATATTATCGCCTTATATTCTTTTATATATGTCTATAAGTTGTTACGCACTTACGCACATTATTTACTTCAATATTTTCTAAGATTGTCTCGGTCGGATTTTGATATTTCACGGTTTTTATATATAAAAATAAGAGTTAGAAAAACCTCGTCTTGAGTAAAAGAAAACATAGTTTTAGATATTGAAATATATATCCTTATAAAGGCTCGTTTTTCAAAAGCGTCTTTCAAATAAATTTGTAGAAATGAAATGAAATTCCGCTACTGGGACAAAGACACTTGGTTCCACAGACAGACCTCATTACGCCACAACATTTTTTGTCATATGGAATTGCCAATATATGTTAACGCTTGCTTCAAAAACTTGGACCAAAAACTAGGCAAACTCTCGTTTGTTATATTACAGTTATGTACAGATCATATTATCAGGATACTGTACAAGGATGCAGAAAATCACTTTAATGCGACTGAACACAAGTTCATAAAGCGGCAAATGATGTTCCGATATAGATCGGTTCTTTCAATAGGTTACAAGCTTTTTGTTTGTACTCTATAGCGAATTTCACACTAACTTAACAAAATGCCCCCTTAATAGGTTGAAAAACAACCTTTCAATGGGCTGCGATGAGGAAATCTCCTCGTGTTCTTTTGGTGACAACTATGACACCAACGATAAAAGCAAATTTTATACAAAACAGCCAACGTATTCCCAAAGCGATTTTTATAAAAATGGTAATGAAATATATACTCAAGTAACAAATAAAATAGCCATTAATAATTTTCCTAAGAAAAATATAAATTCTTTATATAATCCGAATTTCGCGGATATTTTATTGAAAAAATATGTCGCTTACGCTCCCCTATGGACGAATTTAATGGGTGCGTACATAGATGCTAAAAAGCCCGCTTCTAACAGTCCAGTGGAAGGTTAAGAATATAAATTTAGCTGGCGAAAGAAATGCACGACCCACAGACTATGTAAGAGGCTCGTACAAATATATAAAAGCAAAGACACAGGAGGCCAAAAACTTGAATCACATTGAAAGAAAAGTTTTGTATGGGATGAAATTAAAAAATACAG
>KK502513.1:20570-49257 GCA_000688735.1 Glossina austeni
CAAAGTAAATCGATCATTAAAATCGAAAAGGATCATTGTAGGGAAATATAACTATATATTTGAATCAATATACACTAGTGAGAAAAGGCCATTTTTAACACATATGGAGTTAAATGATTTACTATACCTGGAAAATAAGCAAGAATTATATAATAATGTCTTGGAATTATATGCACATATTATTATATATGAAAATAAAATTAACAGTGCATGTTGTTTCAGTTGTATGGAAGGAGCGTTAATATTTTTCGGCGACAACTCTGATGTCAATGAAAAATTTAAACAAGCCTTTCTGCAATATAAAATAATAGTTGCACCTATTCTCCACAATAGGCATTTTACATTCGCGTACGTAGATACCTCTTCTCAAACTTTTATATATATATTGATCCGGTAGGTAAAAAAGGGGCAATTTGATCGGTATTACTTAGTAAATTTAAAACAATAGAGAACAACAAAGTAAATAATAAGTGGAGAGCAAGAACGGAAGAGCATGATTTACAAAATCTAAAAAATAACAATACGAACTGCGGAGTGTTCGTTTGTCAATTCTTAGAAAGAGTTGTAAAAAATGAAGCTTTAACAGACTTGGCGTCTCCCGAAATTTCAAGAGATACATTTTTGGGTAATAAATTTTTTCCTTGAAAAATGTAATTTTCAATATAGAAATTTCTGATGATTTACTTGTCCAAACAATAAAGTCGTATTTTTTTTATAATATTTAAAAAAAAATCCTGAAACTAAATTTTGCTTTAAATCTCTCCTAGAGCCCATTTAACAAAGCTCTGTTAACAGCTTAACAGAGCTCTGTTAACATTTTTTGGTTTGCGTCTTTGGTAGTTAAATTTAAATATAACTTCACACCCTTCGAAAAAATTACGAAAAGAGTTCGCTGGAACTTGGAGGAATAAGAAAATTGTAAGCTCTTGCAGCAAAGCTTTAAGAGCAGCCGGCAATTTTGATTTCCTTCTTTCTGCGGCAAAGGCAAGAAAAATCAGATCAGAAGTGGAGCGGTCTCAAGATCCTGATGTTTCTTATGACGTTTACAAAATTTTCTTCTCCTTTAGAAATACACTTATATTCTGAGAGGCAGTGGAATTTATTGTTTACCAATAAAGGCCGTCTGCTCAATCTGAGTAAAGAAGGTTACTTTTTCGACGCTACTCGTAGCTTAGTTAAAAAAATTGATAACGAATCAAACCGCACACTTCTTGTATAATTTGTAACTAGTTAATAAAATAAATCAAATAATATGCGTAAAATATTTTATTTCATATATTCTATTGGGTATTTATTCATGGTGGTATTGATGTAAACGTGAGCTGCTGTCAATCTTTAAAAATAACCGGTAAGCTGAATTCTGATTAGTTTCTTGAAGCATTTGATTGGAAACAGAACTACGCGCTCGAAGAAATTTTATGACTTTTCAATTTCATTAATAGTCCTTTTTAAACACTCTTCATGACCTCTAGAGAACATCAAAGCAAGGCTATAATAATAATAATTGAATGTACAACGAATTTAACACAATTTGGAGAGAGTTGCTCTTTAAGCGTACAAAATCGCATATAAAAAGTTGCAAGACAACAATGTCGAACATATGAGGAGAAGATAAATCTAAAGTCAATATAGGCACTTTTAATTGTATTCAAAATGAAAATAAAGAACTTGATACTTAAAACGAAAATTTTACTTTTTACATTTAATTTGATTAAGGCAAAATACAATAGATCCATGAAGAAGTCTCTATAGCTCACCTTAATAGCTCAAACCAAATAAAGGACAAGGGGACGAAAAGAAATGGAGACTTGTCAATAGTAGACTATAGAATAGTCAATCAAAAGGTAATCAGCGGCAAGTTTCCACTAACCCAAGTTGAAGGCGTATTACACAGATTAGGAATTAAAAATAATTAAGACCGTTAACACCATTTTCTACCTGTGAGGGCCTTTATTACAATACATTGTGTTACTGCATAAAGGTTTTTCTTCCGTTTTACATGCCTCAACGTTATTCAAAATTGATCCCGGGAATCCCACGTGAGTGAAAAGTTCAGGACGTTTGTACCTTGCCTTAGGCGCAAGCTCTTTAAATTGGTCAAAAGTGTTTTGCAATATTTTGGTGTAAAAGTACGTAAATCGTATTTCTTGAGAAGGAAATGCAATATGAATTAATTAGGTGGGCCGAGCACATCCTTGTAGCGAAGATCGGCAACGGTCAGTTCATCAGTTTCGAAATCACGGAAAACATACAAATTTACTACCGCATCACTAGGTCGAACTTCGTCACGAATGCTTTAAGTCCTTTAAAAACATTTCCTGCTTCCGACATCTGCATTATAATTTTACTAAAGCGATCTCGCTGTAGATCGTCTAGAGCAATTTCCAACAATTTTGTTCGTCGACGATTGTTAGATGCCAATCTATCAGGGCGGGTAACTCAAAACGGACCGTTGCTTAGAAAAGTTAATTTGGAGAAGAGGAAAGACGTCGCTTTAATCCATAAAAATTGATTCAGACCAGAAGCGTTGAAGCAAAAAGTAATTTGTTTGGTAATTACGCGAAAAGGAGTGTGTATCGGTCAAAAGGATGAAAATTCCACGCAATATTTGCTGAAAAAACGGGGAAGCATAGCGTAGAAAATCTTATTATATGGAAGCATTCTTGAAAGGATATCGGTATGGCACATCTCATACACGCCGCTATGGATACATATGTATATAGATCCTTGTTGGAAACTGTAATGCCACCGTATGAGTGCCGAAGAAAATATGCAGCGGATACATTAAACAACCAGTCAGTTTCCCGACTTCAATCCTATTTCCCTATATCTCCTTTGGGGAGGCTTGAGGTGAAGTTTCGTGTAGCAACAAAAGAAAATTGTGGAAAAATGTTCCAAAAATGTGGTATAATATTCCCGTGGTGACTTGCTGTAAATTGATTGCATGTATGTCTAAAGGAATCCAAGATGTCCCTAAAAACGACGGTGGTTCTACCAACTATAGTCTGTTTCAATGGATTCTTCGAAATTGATTGCTTTTAAGTATAAAATATTACGTTCAGTTCAAGTTTTTATATATACATTTACTTTCAGGTCCACCTGGACTGACCTATCTTAAACTTTTGTTTATACTTAACTGCTCGCTGAAACAATTTTTAAATAACGAAATCCGTTCGTCCTTTGTAAGTAAATGCTGAATATTTAATAAGAAGGAATGGGAAACGAATAGCCCCCACCACCCAGCATACCCCTATTTTTCTGTTCACCTGTGCATATTGCGGAAACGGACTTTCCGCACTTTATTCAAATTTATGTTCTGCAATGAAACCTCTTGCGAAAAATATGCTCAGTAACTCTAAAACTCTTATGCATTCAAAAATAAAATTACAATTTTTTATTTTATAATTACAAAAAATTCTTTTCAACTCTTTATTTTTGTTTAATAAAAATTGTATACAAATTTTTTGTTTACCACAATAATGAGGTCACACACTCTATACACTCTATAGAAAGGAAGTATTAATTTGTTTGCGCGATCATAAATAAATAAATACATTACATACAGTACAATTTTATTTAATATAAAAGAAAATAATTTATTTGAATGTACGATCTAAACAATTAATACTTTTTTTTTTTTTTTTCAACTATATAATTGCTTATCTCTCCCTTAAATACTACTACTTTTAAATTACATTTACTTCGTTATATACATATACATATATATATATATATATATACATATTGTCTCGAATTACATACGCATAACACATACACGTATATTATGAACATTTTTTAGTTCACATTTTAATCGTGAAAAGAAAATTGAAATTTTCTTTCGTTTTATGTTAAATGATTTTGTTTTTTTTTTGTTTTTTTAAATTATGTAAAACTTTTCATATCAACAATTTTTTAAAAATATCAGTGAAAATTCAATATAAATGAATGCGAATGATCGGATATATTCACAAATTCATATATTCATTAATATCGTGTGAAGATGATAAAGACCTTATATATATTTTTACGTTATATAATGTTTTCAGAGGTGAAGATTCTTATCAATGTTCATTCGTTACTTTTAGATCATACACTATGTTGCTACTGCATAGGCTTTCACTGGCAACGGTAATCAGCGGAATCCGCAATTGTATAGCTACAAGTTATATAATAAAATTTGCTTCAGACTTTAATATAAGAGTTAAAATGTTGTATAGAAAATGTACTGGCCAAGGGATAAAGAGACTTTTCACTAACACTTACACTCTACACCACTTTCAATATAAGGGTACATTAAGTTTGTGCGTATGATCTATCATTCACTTACTGAATCGATCGAAGTTTGTCTGCTTCTTTGTCTGTGTTGTTCTCTTGTGTTCAACCTACGGAGCGCAATTGTTGAGATGTTTTTGTGACGACAACTTTTGGCTCAAGAACTTTCGCTATTGAAAATGGTTCGAATCTCACCTCTTTTTCGAAAGTTTCCGTTGGATAGAGTTTTTGTAAAGAATTTGGATTGTAATGCAGTTAGTCTTAGAACTTTATACTGTAAAATATTATGATTGATTGATTGCGGGCTCCCCTGTTGGCTAGACAGTCAGCCGTTTCGTTGTCCTCAACACTCGAATGGCCAGACATCTATATTAAGTGCACATAATTGCGCTTGCCTAGCTCACTCAGTGTGTGACGACACTCCAACACAAGCTTAGATGTTATCATTCGCCCCTTTAGAGAAATTAAAGTGGCTTGACTGTCGGTAGTAGTCATCAACTCGGATAGCAAACCAAGAGAGGAAGCATTCATCAATAATTAGATAATTGTTTGGAGCCCCATAGAAATGCATTTAGATCAAGAGATGAACTTCGATTCCACAAGCGTGTAGGGGTTTGGCCTTCATAAGAACAGAACAATTCCGAGATATTTCTAAGCCCGTATTAGAAACCAAAGAGGAACTTCAAGATTCTTTATAAGAGAAGGGGGAGATTATAGCAAAACTGGCTAAGGTTTGTAGGAAATTAAGTAGGCGCGGTTTTTTTTTCTTTTTTATAAAAAGAAAAGAAAAATTTTGGGAGAAACAGTTGGAATTATCACTCACATTTTTTTGAATTGTAAAAACAAAAAAGAAAAAATTTAAAAATAAAAAGAATGAATGGATTTTCGTAATGAGCGCGGTGTTATTGCGGACTCATACGAACGGATGGATACCTGTTTATTTTCTCATCCAACGCAACTTTAAATTAGGATTAGCCAAGAAACAACAAAAAGCATTAACCGCCTCACAACGAAGGATGATGGTCCAACGTGAACTCTGTACACCAATAGAGGACCGCTACCTTTCTTCTATCTTATTAAGCGGCTTCTAAGCGCATATATATTTTTAAATTCTCGACTATTCAACATCCTCAACGAACCAATCATCAATTTACTTAACTCATTTAACATTTTATTGCTCCTTGCCTTGGCTTGGCTTGGCGCCCTCCTGCTTCATCTTTTAAACGGATATCCGTTTGGTTGTGGAAACAAGTACCGTTCGTTTAAAATGGATGCAAAAATCATAATCATAACCCCCCAAGCAATCGTTTGACTGGTTTCTCGACGCAAACGAAAGGTCGTTGCAGTTCGCCAATTGGACTTTACTGGCTGTATCACAAACAAAGGCCTAATTCTGTTTAAAAAAGAAAAAAAAAATCTACCACTTGTTTAATCTGTTTAATTAAAAAAAAAAAGTTTTTTTTTTTAATTCCTTATTCAGTCAAGAATACGAATGTACGTTCGGATTGTAATTGAATGGGTAAGTGGGTTTTATCATTAAATTATTTAGTTTATGACCAATAACTTATTTTTAATTTGAACTGCGAATTATTAATGCTTAAGTTATCTGTTTTGAATATTAAAATGTTCGTTAACTAACTTGTTTGGATGTTTACTGGCTGGCGAAATAAGTTTATTTATTACACTACAGTTCCACTTACATCACATAAAATTATAAAAATTCTGTATGGCAAATTTCCGTTGGTGAACCCCCCAATTTCGGCGAGCTAGTCAGATTTTCTTAAGAGCCCTTTAAGTATGCTAAAGAGTAAGAAATCAATCGAAACAAAAATAATAAGTGAATCAATTATTTAGTTTGGACTACTGATTTTTATAAAAAGGAAAAATATAAAATCAAAATTAGGACTACGCGGAAAGCTATGTCGTGCAACCAGAATTGAAGCGCCAGGACCGATGCCTCTATGTCTCAACGCGTACGCATTACTCCTAACGGCAGCAGGGTCAAGGTATCAGACGTACTTTACACATCGGATCATTATTCTTGTGCCAACTTTCGGTTGAAAAACAGCTTAAAGAGACAAATCAACGTAAAAGTAAACGTTCAAATAAAAGCAAACAACAAAACAAAACAATAAAAAAAATAAAAAAAACAAATCCAGAGCAAAAGAAGGTCTAGTCTAGTAGGTAAGCAACAACAACGTAATGCTGGAATATAGAAGTTGTCGCACTGACGGGATATGATTATGGAGCCTGATTAGAGCTTAGAGAACTTAGCCCGATCTGGACGAAATCATTGCTGATGTCCAAACAAGCGAAATTATGTCACAGCGGCTATTTTATCAACTATATCAACTCATTCTAAAAGCATATTGGCAGGCTAAAGTTAAATCAATTTTCGTTTTATATTCGCATTCGAGCGTTTTGAAAGGCCACACTTGTCGCAAAAGAAAACAATGTACTTTCTAGAAAATAGTCTCATGATGAAAGTCTCTAATATTGCGACATCTCCACGAGATTGGTCGGAATGCGTCTGTAAAAGAGAACGGTTGAGATTGGTGCTCAGTTTATAGACCATTTGATTCTAAGAAAGACGAAGAAAATATAACTTTTAGCCTCGATTAAATTGTCGGCGCATACGGTGAAGAAAATAATAAAGTTTTCAAAGTTGAAAGTCGCAGACTTTGCATAGACTTACCATTTCTCAAGAGGCTATAGAGTCTTAAGTCCCACTTAATGAATCTAGGAGAAGTTATAGAAGGAAAATTGCTGAATATTCCTAAATATGTTTAGGAACAATATATATAAACAATTGGAGCCACTTCTCAAAAGTTTGGCAAGGCTCAGTGGAGCAAGAAACATTAGGAAATTGTGACAACTCATAATATTCATGTATGTTACCGATGTCCTAACCTTACTAACATATTGATTAACGCGGCTTCACAAGGAGAACTTATTAGCGTATCGTAAATCTCAACGCCTTGTTAATCCAGTCGCTAATGCACGAAGCTATCTCTTTCCTATAAATTAAGTATTATTTTATTGTTCAGATATTATGGTTTTTATGGTGCGTTGAATTATTTAAATGTATGCGTCATGTCGTAAAGATTTTAACGCAAATCTCAATAAATGATATTTATATAAAGGTGTTACCTTCGTATGTTGTTTGTTAGTCACTTAGCTTTATGTTACTTCACGTACTTAGTATGGAATAAATTCGTAGGCAATAAGTTAGTAATAAGACACTTTTTGAAATTGATAGGACTATCATTTTCGACGTCAGTCAATTGACTTGCTTCGAACATGAGCATTTTTTTTCTCACTCACAGAGCCAATTTCACGAAAAGCAAAGTTTGTTGGGCATGGCGCGAACCATTTCTCACTTTTTCCTATCGTACCGTCGACCGAACTAGACGTAATAAAGATCTGCTTTTCTTTTATCAGATGGTATCATAAGTTGTGTATGTCAGAGGTTCTACGAGGGCACATAAAAGAATCAATAGGAGACGAAGGGATACCAGAGTTTTGAGATTTACCTCCGTAGTATCATGTATCTTAATTAAAATGTTTAAATGTTCTAAAGGAATATTAGAGACTATTAGAGAAATCCTAGAGGAAGAAATAAGGATTTAGAGATCGATATTTTATTAGATGGCATGGGTCAGTCTTGAGTTAAAATCATTTAATATGTCAAAAATTGATTTAGTAGTCGTTTAATTGGTAATGAAAGACACAAGTAGAGAACCGCAAATCTTTCTTTATTCAAAATATTCCCTATTCCCTACTAGCGGAAGAAAGAATACAGCCATCAACTAGGACTCTTGGACAAACCAGGCGAACTACCCAAGCAGTTAATTCGTTAGTCATAAAAATTGAATTTTTCATGCAAGAAAATTTACATCCTCACATGTTAAATGAAGAAGAAAAAAGAAGACTGATTGTAACGAATGAACAATTTATAAGATTTCATCCTTTTTGCATCCATTGTGCGAGGTCAGTGTTTGTGAGACAATTTTACAATTTGGTTTTAATTTTTGCTTTCGTAAGTTTTAAAAAAATTTCTACTTATTCTGTTACCTGTTACGATTTCACGATTTTGTTTATGTCACCTCATCTCATCTCTTTGCAGTCAGTTGTGATCATTTCCCCATTTAATTTTTTTTTTATGGTGACGTATGCCGAAGGAAATGAACATTTCACTTCCATAGTCAACATTTTGATGTGTTACTGGTTGCACTGCCCGTCTCTAAATGTTGCATCAACAATTGCTGTAAACTCACTCTTAAAGCCACCTCATCATTAATAATTTGCTTAATCTGCGACATATCCTGTTGCAATTGATGTATGGCAGTCCATAATTGACGCAATGTTGGTGTCATATCTTCGTTTTCCAAACCTATTTCACATTGAGCATCGTAGGCAGGACGATGATAGCGGTAATGATGTGAAGTGATGTAAAAATATGAAAGAAAAAAGAATCGTTGTGGTATCGTATTTTGCGAAGAAATAGAAGAACAAACATGAAAAAATCGGATAATGAATTTGCAATTTGGTTGTGATAAGGATAAGAATGATATAAGTATATTGTAAGAGTACATAGAAAACATTTTACAAAATACGCAATTGGCTTAGCCAATTGAAAAGTACGTGGAGCGAGATGAATTTTATAGGTCTTTGGCTCAAACTTTGACTTACTACTGAACTTTATTTTGATTTGCTATAGAAAAGAATAGATTTCATTGAACTCAGTTGTCGTCGTGCTCTAAAAAGTCAAGATGGAGAGTTTAGCGTCGGTTTTAGTTTAGCAAAAATAGCAATACACTGGGGGTTCATAGAAGTAGTGTTCCTACAATAGACAACGATGTAAAAAATCGCTAGAAACTTGCTTTGCTCACCTTCCCCTTCCCCTCCGCCTAAAATTAAAATAAAAAAAAATATAAAGAACTGAAAGAAAGAGAAAGTTTTTCTCATCATCAGTTACACTAGCTCTGGGATAAATGTTTTGAAAGGCCGTTGTTAGGAAGCTTTTTCCGAAAAAACAAAATTGATCTGACGAAGCAAGAAATATCAGAACGGGAGAAATTTAATCGGCAAATCGGC
Organism: Glossina austeni; assembly: GCA_000688735.1. Taxonomy (NCBI): domain Eukaryota; kingdom Metazoa; phylum Arthropoda; class Insecta; order Diptera; family Glossinidae; genus Glossina; species Glossina austeni. Next base: position 29,940 of record KK502513.1, read on the forward strand.
TCAAGAAAAGTGCTGGAAAGGGAGAAAATGAGGAAAAAAATGTAAGAGTTCTTCTGCTCTCCGCTCCGCGCACTTTCCTTTCATATATTATGAAAGGTTTGAAGCTTTTTTTTCTTTCTTTTCTTCCATTTGTTTTTCCTGTTAAATAACATGTAACGATAACTATAATTATGTAAAATATTTTTTCATGTTCTAAGCTCAGATCAGATTGAAGAAATGCTACTTAATAGACTTAGTCTGCTCAAAATGAAAGTTAATAATTTGCTGCATAATTTACAAATAGTTTTATAAATTTTAATAATCTTTCATGTAAAAGTATGTACACGTCACAGAGGTAACTCTCGTATAAACCTTACGATCATTCAATTATGTTGTTAAATATAAACAAATATATATAAATATTTTTTTTTTTTGTTAACAAAACCGAGAGATAGTGTATGCAGAGTAAGTTTATTCATGTATAAGTTTTACGAATTTATTGAATTCGCCTTCAACTAGCTAACTATATACTTATAAATATTTTGATTATCGTTTACGCTTAAACAACACAAATACAATTCACTATACATAGTATAAATATTAAAACTTATATAGAAAAATATATATGATTAAAGTTTTTTGTATAAATAGTTTGATTTTTTTTTTCTTTGCATTTTATTACAATTTCTTTGGCAAATTGTTAGTAACACTGATTTATTTTGTAGTGAATAAGTAAGTAGCACTAATATATATATAAAACTTTTTTTTTTTTTAAATCTTTTTAAGTCTAAAATTAAACATACATAATAATTAATTAGCTAACTAAGCAACAAAATATAAAGCATTCAGTTAGAAAGAGTGTCAGTAATAAAATTAGAACTAAAAATAAATTATATATTACATATATATAGTGTATATATTAGTTAGATACAAAAAATATTCTCATCCAATGATATCCAAATCCCCCTTTTTAAAGCAACTTAAAGATGAATAACAATTGTGTAAAGTTTTGTTGGGTCTTTTCATTGATTGCTTTTGAGGATATCTTGCGACATACATTTTACAAGGTGCGTTGAAAGGGCTGCTTCAAAATTGCCCGCTCTCGTGGCGCTGCCTGTAATTGACTTTCTAATAGTTTGAAAGCTATTTCCTCGACTGATGTTCTCTCAAAGACGTATCGCATGTAAAGTCCGAGTTATAAGTAATTGGCGTTCAGTTCAGTAAAAGGGGTGGATCTTAATTCACAACATTTGAGTCGCCGTGTTTTCAGTAGGAGTAAAATAAAGAAGACAAGCAAGCAAATTATACCCGATAGTGAACGTATCTGCTATATCCATAGCCCTTATCCTAAAAAAGACTAAACAAGTAAGAAGGTTATAATTGATCGTGATCGAATCTTTTTTATACCCATCACCGTTGTCCTAAAAAAGAGAAAAAAACAAGGAAAAGAGCTAAATTTTCGTACTCTACAATGTTCGAAAAATGGAACAGCGCACCTATGCGGACGTAACACCCAGAAGGCTTTAAAATAGACCCACCTTTTATTATACCAATCCATTCAGAATCATAATCTGAAATGGTCTAGGCCTGTATGTTCGTCTGATGTCTGTCCATGTAAGTTTACGTTCAAGCTATAAGTCGCGATGTTTGATATGTTTTGAAGAAATTATCTACTGTGACGTGTTCTGACCCGACGACGAACGCGGATCGGGCCACTTTTTCTATCACTTCCCATATAACGCCTTATTCTAAAATGTCGTTAAAAAACATTCTTAAAAAAATTGCAATTTTTAAAACTTTTCGGCAAAAATGGCTAATTAGTAAGTATTTCGGCGTTCTAAATTGGTATGAAAACTTTGAATCGGGTGGGGCAATGTTTGAACCCCCTCTTATATAATGAAAACTGAAGTTCGCACGACAAAAAGTCCTAATTTTAAATGCTTCACGAGGAAGATTACATCATAATAGTAATTTAACATAAAAAAATTAACTGTACCACATATGGACCATCCTGGCCTATTTTTTGCATCCTACCCTAATAAGGATTTTCACGAAAATTGATTGTGGTGATGAAAATTGACTTATAATGATAATTTCATACAAAAATGAACTCTACAAAATGTAGATCATCGACGCCTATTTTTGGATCCCGTCCTATGTAAAGATTTCACGAAAATTGTTCTTTTTTAGGACAGAAAAGGCTAAGTTTAATATTTTATGATGAAAATTTATCCATAACAGTAATTTGATATAAAAATAGGATATAATTTTTGTGTTGTATAATAAAAATAAGAATTGGGTTAGCTAATGGTGTAGGATATTTAATTTTGGGCCTTGCGCGATTATAATGTTCTTACTTGTTTTTTCTTACTTTGAGAGTAAACTTTGGAAGCTTCTATGGAGTATGTGTTACGCTTTATGAGTAACAAGCAAGAAAGCACGGAAAACAAAGGTGTTAACAGCTTTTATTGCAGAGCGGTGTGGACGCTGAAGGCAAGTCGTTTGACCAGTTTACGCGATTTTCACTTTCTTTTGGAAATTTTCGCCTTCATTTTTGCGAACGGGCGATTGCTTACCATATCTATTAGACAGTTGGGCAGACAGACAGATGGATAGACGAAAAGACGGACATGTTTAGGTGCATTTCGTAGTTGAAACTGGCCAAGAATTTCCTTGCTTATGGTGTTTTTGAAAGCGCTTATAATGCATATGGAATCTGCACAAAATGTTTGTGTATAGCACATGCTGTCGCTTACAACATTATAACTCGGCTTCCAAACAAGTTCGTATGTCGAGTGTGTAACATGTAAAAGGCGGTGAAGAATATGCTTTCTCACTACAAGCAGGCCATCGATGAGTGAGGCGTTCAGTATGTGCTCATTTGGAAGTGTTCTGATTACTTTAGAATGCACCTCGTAGTTAATTTTGATTTTTCAACTAATAAAACAACGTATGTTGCGCATGCGTACGCCATGTTCGGGAAAAACTGGAAATATTGAATGTTTCACTTATGCTGTCTCACAACAAGATGACAATTTTCTACATAAACGGCGAAGAAACAGTTTACTGAAAGAGTGCTTCTAATGGGAAGACTTGTAAAAGTGTTATCTCCCCATCATTATCTATTTATCCATTTCTAATAATTCACATACCGTCGAATATAAATTTCCTTATATATGGTTGACGGCCATACCTTAAATTCTATTCTATTCTATTAAGTAAAAATTAACTACAAGCATAGCAAGGTTTTGCATGATATAAAAAAGATTTCCAAAAAGAAAAAATATTTTCATAATCAGTCCTAGAGTTCTTAAATGGACGGCGTTACTGCTGATTAATCTATTATCGCGGTTAATCCTAGGTTTACACTTTTGATTTCAGTACAATTTTGTTTCAAGAGTATTTCTGATATTTGTTGCTTACAATTATTATAAAAATAGTACATTTGTGTAACTATTATTAAATTAAGGATTAAGAAGAAACAAATATTTATACATAAAATTAAGATTATAACAACTACATATGTATATATTATATATATATATATATATATCAAGGGTGTTTATTTAAATGCGTAAGCTCATCTTGTTGGCAAAACTCCCAAATCGATTACAACGTAAAACTTTCTAAACAATTGATCCCTCCGTCCGTATCCCACATTAATATCAATGGAAGTCATCTACTTACAATAATATAACACTTGTATGATAAATACTACATGGGTTCGATTTCAAATCTTCGAATTGTCTTCAAAATTTTGATATCTGTTACGGTTTATAAGTTTTCTTTTCTTTTATATTATTATAAAAATATTGTATACAAAAATTAAGTTTTCTAATCCAATGTCCGATATTCTGAAAATACTAATAATGGGTCTTCTTTATGAGATCTTATTCTCGTATATTCCAAGTGGACATATTTTGTATCGCAAGGAAGTGTATGTTGTTGTAGTTCTCTCTCCAAATATTCGGCATTCCGAAAATACCAAAAACAGATAGACGGACGTACGACCAGGTCGAAAATACTGAAATTCTTTATTAAATCTTAAAAACCTATATTTTAGATACAAAAAAAAAAACTAATGTCCGGCTGCATCACGATCGTCTGTTGATTTTCCATGCATTGAAATAAAAATTTTAAACTCGTTGGCTGTGTTCCCACTACACGACTCAACTCAAGTTTGGAAACTAAATCATCTCACAATCTCCAGTAGATAACAGATATTTTCGAAAATTATTTTTTTTTTTTTTTATGAATTTGAGTATGCTCTTAAATAGTCAAGAAGAGATAAAAAGAAATAGTCAGTAAATTTTATCCTTGAATACAATTTTATGGCACCTGGAAGGCCGAAACTTTAAAGGTGCTCGAAACGCAATTTTTCAAAAGGGCGCCTTGCATAACTCTAACCATTTTCATCCGAATTTTTTGCGATATTTTTAAAAAAAAGACATTTTTTTTTTTAATTCAAATTTAGATCAACAACGTTCCGTGCCGCACAGATTGTTAAGTTAAACACGCCTCGTTATTATGACTCCGGCTTTCATTGCAAAATATATGCTTAAAGCTTCTACTGGCTTTTATTTTGTTCTAAAATAAAAATTGTCAAAGAAGCGATTTTTTTGTTGGACTTTAGCAGTTGTTGCGGTCTTTAAAGTAATCTTTGAATTGTGGACATAAACTGTTATCATAAATTATTATTAGATGTACAAATAAAATCCTCCCGCTAAAAATTGGTTTCTTCATAAAACGTGTTTGATGCGTTCAACTTTCCCGAAATTTCACACAACTTAGTTAGCTTAGTGTATAAGCTTTAAATTGGGTTTACATGGGAAAAAATGTAGCTAAACCTACGACACTGATCAGATTGGTGTGGAACGAAAATGCAGTAATTTACAAAACACTTGAAAAGTAGTTTGTGATAATTTGGGCAACATTCTTAATCGTAATAATTCATATACGTCCGTCTGTCTTTCGCAAAAACATCAAAGATATAAGTTTCAGCTTAGTATAGGAAGTTTTGCCGCACCAGGTGTATTCTCCAGACCTGATCCTTTCCGATTACCAGTTATTCAGTTTGATCTAACCATAGTTAGCAGGTCAGCGCTTCACGGAAGTTGAAAATGTGCAAAAACGGGTCAATGGCTATTTGACCCACAGGCAATTCCACAAATTTCCACAGCGGGGGCAACCATAAGCTACCCAAGAGCTGCCCAAGCAAGATCATGAATATTAATGGTGCATACTTCGATGATTGAGCTTTAGAATAAGGACATTTTATTTTTATCAAAAACCGGCAGAAATTTGTTTATAAAGTTTACTAGAGGAGACTTCGTTCAGACAATATTTAATACATAGAAATGTTTCTTTGCAAATAAAAAGAACAATGGACTGTTATCGCCTTCGAGAATATTCAACAATAAGTTATATAAATATCTTTAAATAAATTATGGTCCAAAATTCCTTCTACGTGATCCTGCTGCATTATTATTTTTGTAACATGGATAGTTTGGCCAATTTTAACCGAATGTAATTCTAAAGAGAATTAAATAAAATCCTTAATCCGTTCTAACTGGACGTTTGAAAGTTTACGTTTTTCGGGAAATATAGAAAATTACTTATATTTCATTAAATACTTTCCATAGGTCACAAAAATGACAATTTATTCTTAAATTTAAAAATTTGTACAAAAGTACAGACGTCTGTCATTCGATGCAGGTTTTAGTCGGACTTCTAATGGTACTACAAAAGGGGGCATGGTTCCAAATAACTTACTATTAAACTTAAGTTTCACATTGCTCAACTTAACATGGACACGCTCATCAGCATTTGCTCCACTTAGAGAATTTCAAATACTCTTTAAAAATTTCCGAAATATTTGTGCAGAAACGCAGAGTGCTATGCTCGCTCACAAGCCTTTGTGATGCAAAGAAAATCCAATAGATTAACACATTTTTATTGCAACGCATATGCTGTGTTGCTAATGCAATTGAGTTAACCGCGCTAAGTATTAAAACTAAAAATTATTCTATAATCTTAGGTGCTGAGAGCTCAAAAATTCATCTTAAAAGTGGTTAAAGCTTTTTATAATAACTATTAGTAAAAGTTGATGTACATGTTGAACATGCTGTTGGGTGCGCAGCATCCGGCATTTTCTCAAATCCTACAATCATTGACATTAATATATATAAGGGGGGAAAAGTGGTGAAACAAAATGATCAATTAAGTCTTTTCAAGGGCCATTGTTATATATGAAGTATGAATTTCGTTATATGTACATGTGTTTATAGGTTTGTTTTAGAATTCTAGCATTCAATTAATCAATTTTGAAGCTTTTCTCTGTTACAGTGGGCGGCAATCAGTAATTGTTGATTTTTCGCCACTGTTTCATTACAAAATTACCGCAACACCAATTGCCTGAATGCCTTTGAGAATCACTGTCTCCATTACCAACACCGTATACGGCCGCATCAATGGCGGGCGTCGCCGAACCATTTGTATTCCCCTTGAGTAGAGCGGTTGTGCAGGCCTTTTGAATCGAATGCCGACCATCCACATCATCGCTGTCATCGAGACCTTCGTCGCCTGTTAAATGCGGAGTACTGCGTCTAATAGCAGTCGATTTAAGGCCATAGCCTAACATATAACCACCACCATAGCCTGCGTAACGATTACTCGATCCACTCTCAAAGGAACGATTTAAACGTCGATCGTAAAGTCCTGGATGAGCAGTGCTCGCTGGTTGTTCTTCAGAATATTGTCGTACATTTGGTGGTCTTTTTTGACCTTGATAGTTACTTTTTATAATTTTTGGTGATGTTTTGTTTTTCCGCGGCAATAAAGGCGTCATAAATATATTATCATAACCCGAACCAAAACCGCTTTTTAAACGATTCAATGATTTTCTGGTAGCTCTCTCTTCGGATAAGGCACGGTAGTCTAAGACACCTAATGAAGTATTCGCATTACCGCTAGGACCAGTTCCAGCGGATCCAGATAAAGAATACCGATAACCGGCCGCGTTAAGAGAAGAAATCGAGGAAGAATATAAATTGAAATTGTTAGGACTCGCCTCACGCCAAATATACGATGAATTTAGGCTATTTGTGGAGTTTTGTTGATTACTGGCTCCGCTGGAGCCGGGAAACGGAACGCCCGCACTGCATAAGAACGGCAACTGAGGATTAGAAGTGGAGAAAGGTTTGCTAGTCTTTAATTTACCGCCACGTATGGGTAAACACGGTGTCCACGGTTGAAGAACTATAAGACGCCGCAAGAAAATTTTAAAATATTTGCGCAATAAACAGGGAATAATAAAGAGATAAAAAGAAAGAGAAAGAAAGAAACAGAGAGAAAGAGAGAGAGAGAGAGAGAGAGATACAAAGAGAAAGTGTGAAAAAAAAAATCATATAAATATAAGCCACAGGCAACAGAACGGGATCGACAGCAATGAAAAAACAAAAATGAGTTTATTAATATAATACTTGAAAAAAAGCTTAAGAGCAAAAAAATGTAATCAACAGAACCAATACCATTACAACAGCAGCTGCCTTGCATATAAATTTTTTACAGAAATGTATGACCGAACACTGTTAGATCAGAGGTCGAAAAGAAGCGGAACAGCTTAATATGTAGACAAAGTGATATTTTTCTTAATTTTTTCGTTATTTTCCTTGCTAATCATAAGTTTGTCTAAAGTACTTCAAAGATAGTGTCGCCTTTATTATCAAATAGAGAAAGTACATTAGGTTCGTCAAGTATTTTCGAGGCATTGAGCTAAGTCCGCATATCGCCCTTATCGACGTGAATACCAAAATTGGTTTTCTTGTCTGTCTGTCATGAGCTCTTTTTCCCAAACCCACATGCATGCTTTTTTCCGTTCTCTAAATTATACCATACCAGGTGAGAGTAGTTAGCTTAGAACTTGTAACTTTAAGTCTAAATAAAACCCATGTCCTAAATCCAAAAAAAAAAAAAAAATTAAAAGGTAAGGCAAGGTATGTTTACCGAGCCGTAAAATGATACAAAAAGACAGAGAAAGGTCTTTCAAAGCTTTTTCCTAGCTTTTTATTGCTTGGAAAAATCAAATCCTTTGCATTGTAAAGAAAGAGTATGAGGTATGGAAATTCGTCGGGTAAGCGCTCTTTGTACGTACGATTAGGATTTGCTATAAAATTTATATGCAAGAAAACTGTATGCACTTTTGTTAGTTGCTATATAACGAATGATAAAAGTTATTCAACTTGTCATACACTTACTTTCCCCTTCAATGTAATGTCGAACAAAGAAAAAGAAAATGTAAAATTAACTCTGGGCGAACGAAAACAAAAAAAAATTTTTAAATCAAAAACTTGACTGAAAACGACACATTTAGTAAATAATTGATGGAAATTATAATGAACCGTAAATAGTATATATGAACGTTAATGTAGTTGAATGTAGGTTTAGTGCCGAATAACTAATCAATTAATGGGTGAAAAAAAATATGGGAAACAAATATTAAAGCAAATCAGTGAGGAAGCTCTATGCGGCTGGTATCGGAAACCTAGCATACCCATCACCTCAAGTAAGTGCGTATTAATTGCCGCTATGTCAGCCGACCAATTGAAAGTATTTTTACGTAACAATTTACAAAACTATTATTTTTTAGCTGATTAGTTAGCGTGAAGATGTTTTCGTTCTTGTCTGGTCAATTTCCAACACTTATCTGCGAAAAGTTCTTTTTTCCAATTTTTGCAACATTCATTTTGTCAAAGAGTATATAGGTATATATATAGGTCAATCTATCCAAAATTTCTTACTATAGGGACGACTTTTCACATTTTACTAATATTGTTCGATATTTTAGGCGCCTCCAATTAATATCAAACTCGTCGCAAGTTTTATGTTGCAGTTTTCCATATATTCCGCGTAGATCCCGCACGTACATAAACTTGTTGAATCTGCTGCTAAGTTTCCCGAAAAAGAGATTTGTTTTGCATACTAATAATTTGTTTAACGAGAAAGCGAAATACAGTGTGACACGCTAAGCCACGATGTGGATCGATTGCTTGAGTGTTGAGACGGACTAACTTCTCTATACAGATTCCAAATGCAGTCAAATTTTTGGTAACTATTTGTAAAGAAACGCTATGCCTCATGTGAAACGAAGTAAGGTTTTGACGGAAACTATCATCTTTGAGGAGAGACCTAATGCATACACACTCAGTAGAAGAGATCAGTTTTTGACCGGAGTATTGCTTCCGATGATGATGCAACAAGGTGTCGCTGTTTTACAGTCGCCATTTTAATGGCCGACTATATTTTTTTAACATGGATATCACTTGAAAGTGTCGGAAGAGTAGAATACGATGAGCTAAGGGAGTTAATATCAAATTTAACGTAGCGAACGTTGTGATATAGTGGATTATCTTTTCATTAACATCCCCCTGGATATAGGTATCAAATAAGAGGCTTAGGGGAGTAGAATGCGAATTGTAATAAACTACAAAGTAAAAAACCGATTGTACGTAAAAAAACACTCAATAAATTCTTTCTTTTAATGAATGCGGTGCAAAATAAATTTTTTCCTAAAGTCAATTTTGTGTGAATATGTACAAAAACTTGTGGCGTTTAGAGAAAATGGAATTGGAAAATGAAAATTCGTTCAAAATATTTTATTTTTTTATATAAAATATTTATTTAATGCTTTCGAAAATATGTCGATGCACAATTTCTAATTCCATCTGATGCTCACACTTTGAAAAGACTATCATTTGCTCGCAACTCGGCAAACCACGCAGTTTGTTCTAATCAAAATTTACATTCAGCGGTGATGAACTGATATCCTTTACAGACAGAACTTGTCGTGTAATGGTAACGCTGCCGAATAATTGTCCTTTCTCTTAAAAATCCGAATGGTCGTGTATACAGTACAGCGGAGTCGAATTAACGAGACTAAAGTAGATGAAGAATGAGATATATTGCGACATGACCTAAGATTTTTGGTGGTAAGTGTTTATCGTTTGCACTCAAGCACTAGGATCGCTAAGCAGATTTGAAGCAACGAAACGTTCAGACATAGAATTGGAAGAAATATAAAGGGGATTGCGGCCGTGAGGCTTGATAAGGTATCAATTTCATTAGGAACATAACAAAGCATATCCTCACTCGCTGTGTGCCGAATAATAAAAAGTATGTGTGATACGCTAACAAATCGAGCTATTGGAAACAAAATCCGATGAGATCGCTTTTGACGAAAAATTTCTTATTCTTTTACAAGAGAATTGAAACCATTAACATTTAATCCAGTCACGCATGTGTATTCTGCAGCCTTTTTTGATAACTTTCGCTGTGTTTATACGTCTATATTAATTTTGCGCAGATTTATTTGTTTTCCTCCTCAATTACTTCAGCCTACTTCTGCAAATAGCACAGTGCCGTATCTTGCTTAAAAAAAAATTGTTAGTATTACTTCAAACTTCCTAAATGGAATGTAAAGCCACACCCTGGCGAGAACTCTATCTTCTTGTTAGCATTTAAATAACTATTTCTGGCAAATGATGGGATTTCATAAAAAAATTTGATTTTCTTCTAAAGCTTTGGTTTATGTGTTTAAATTAAAATTAGATTAGGCCCAAAAAAAAAAAAAAAGAAACTTAAAACTAAGTTATTGTGCAAACTATTACAATTTTTAACTAAATTATAGAGAAAATATAAATGCAGCAAATTATTAGCATAGTGTCGCATTATTCATGTTTTGTCCACACACGTCACCTAGTAAAGCTATATGAATTATTTTCTTAGGGGCTCTGTGTGCAAAAACAATTTCCAAAAATTAATGTTAACAACAAATCATTATAAACTTAAGACAAATTCATGAGTCAAGCACATAAAATTTAATTAGAAGACAAAAGCCAACAAAGAAAATGGAAACTGCTCGTATTGTATGCGCGTAAACATACCTGAATGTATTGTATTGCGTATGTTGTTTTGATAGGCGGCGCTGTAAGCTTCGAAAACACGCAAAACCAAAGCATCTTCTTCGAAAGTAGGTTGATTTTTGCGACTATTAAAATAAGAAGACAATGCGTTTGAACTGCTACCACCACCTCCTCCACAACCAGTATTACTTGTAGCGTTGGCATTGAACAGACTTGGTCGAAGTGGTGGTGCTGGACGTAAATTTGTTATGCTCCAGTTAGCTGAAGATAAGCAACAACGACAAAATTAAGAGAGCTTCCTTGATTTAAAAATGTATGAGACGCTCACCTTTTGTGTTTACGCTCCTTACGTTTGTGGCCATGTTTAGAGGGAGATGGGTTTGATTTGGAGTCTTTGAAATACTGCTCGATGTCTGGGCTAAATTTGATTTGTGGCTTGGAAGTGGCGCCGGATGATTTGGTAGACTTTGTTGTTGTTGTGGATGATGAGGTTGATGAGCAGGTGGTGGATGCTGACTGTGCGTGTATTGATTGTAACTTAGGTGATGATTGAACGATAGGCTCCGTTTGTGTTGTGACGGAAGTGACATGGCTGGCGGTGCTGCAGCTGTGGTCGTTGCGGCACAATTCGTTGTTGCCGTTGATTGCTGTTGATTGTTCATTCGTTGACTTAGCAAACTTAGATTGGCCGGTGGAGACATCTAAAAAAATGAGAAAAATTAAGGAAACATCAACCTGAGCGTTAAACATTATATATATCAATATGTACGTGTGCATTTTATAAGTGATTAGTTTTTCAAGTTAATGAAATGTTAACGTAAACGATTGTGAAACACATTTTTAGTTAGTTTTGATGAAGCATTTGTCCATACAAACAGAGGCTCGTCCAGCTTTATACGCAGGCTGTAAAAAAAAAAGCGCAAGCAAGCTAAACGCAGTGCAATTGGTAAACATGTTTGTAAATTCGTTTTCGTTGCAATCCATTGCTTTCGAGCATATTGTTAAGATCTCCATTTTCGAACTACTTTTTTTTTTACAAAAGAAAAGCATTTAATTTTCACAAAGTCTGATGCAAGCAAATGTTTGAATTCCATAATGTAAATATGAATCAGATGACAAAAGGAAAATACAAATGTAACAACAAAAATCACGGTCACAAAAATGGGTCAAATAGACGAAAAGTTGCTCATGCAGTTTATATCATTGTACGGCTTTACAATATAATGGAAACTAGCTCCTTTGAAAAAGACGAAATGTGATGGCGGTAGTGAAAGCAATATTATTGTGGAGAACTTAACGAATTTACAAAACGAAAAACGTGCACAAAACAATTATGCCAAAGTTATTTTTGATCCCTATCGGAACTTTCAAAAATAAACTGGCATGTTCGATAGTTTGCTTGCCTTCTAAAACAGCCGCTGGCACATCCTCTGCTATAGAACCCAAAGAATCGTGACGAGCTATATAAGAACCCGAACATAAAGGACACTCCATGGAAGTCCTTGGCGTGTAGGGAAAGGTGGCAGAATTCTGATAAGTAGAATCCATTACTCTGCTATTGTCCTTAAAGGAAGTGCAATCCTGGCATATTGAACAATATATTGCCTCCTCACCAAAGCCGCCAGCACCTACCGCACAATAACAACTTGAACATAATGAGCAACGTGAATCCTCACTTGCTTGCTGCGTGGGCAACACTTTTTCTTTACATGCATCTTTTATGCTTCCAACAAGAGCGGTGGGTAGAGGTTCTTTTTTCCACCAATGGGCATACATTCCTGAACGAAATAAACCTGATGTTTCAGGCGCGTCCTCCTTCTCTAAACTTGGAGTGAAGATCATGTTGGAACACAAATTGGTTTTGCTGGTATCAGCAATGGGGTTTGTAGTGTTTACAACAATACTGCTCGCCTTTAATTCCACGTCCACATCGGCGGTTAAAGGATTCGAGGATCTCTCCGCATTCGTAATATCACTAGATTCCTGCACAACTTCTGAGGTAAAAAACTTTTCTCTAAATGTACCGCAAACATCAAAACGCACCATATCTGTAGCGTCACTATCTCCAATAATTGGTGTACTTATGAATTGGGACGACCCGTCGATATCATAATAATTTAATTCGGTTTGAGGTGGATCGGGTGAAGCTATTGTGCAACTGCCAGCCATTCCCGAATCGCTGGAACGGGGACTGGGACATTGAGAATTTTCACAACATTTACATTTAGAGAAATCGGTTGCCGTACTGTTGCCATTACGATGACGATTTCGGGCATGATGATAACGATTTTCTGGAATGTAATTTCTTTCATTTGTAACTTTCAAGTCGGAACCAATTTGCTGTGAGGACCCCCGCTCATCGTTTAAATTCATAGGAATACACTGCAAATGAATAAAACGCCTTAAGGAATTTGAACGACGCTTTGGATCCGCTGATTCTTCCCTAGATTGTCTCGAGCTCTCTTTGTACAAAGACGGCGGTGCAATAATATCATTGTTATCTTTAAAGTTATACAAAAGCTCTGCTTGAAGTTTGTCTGGAATATCATGACACCCCGTTGGTGGCAAATCCACAGAACTGGAATGAATTACCAAATTGCTTGACTGGGTGTTGCGTTCAATTCCGTCAACACTTTCATTTTGCACCTCATTGCGATCTTTCCAGGATGGTACGTAAACAGAAGTTTTTGAGCTGCGATTAAAACGATTCCCCACAAAAATATTTGGCATACTATGCCTTTCGGCAGGTACTACGTTTGGCCGATCGGTTTTTATTTGAGTTTCGTCACACATATCGGCGAGATTTTCGCAGGCAACGTACGCTCCCCCCAAACGCCCATTATATACCGAAGACATCTCAGACGTTTCTGATGTTTGTTGTTGTTTAAGAGGGGGCCTCAAGTGCGTTTTTGGATCATCTACACTCGCAGTAATATTTCCACTAAGATCAAGACGAGCTGTCGAGGTGTGAATAATTACACTTTGTTCACTAGACTTTCTAGCTATCGCATGCATGGTTTTTGACCCGATTATTAAAGATTCTTTATGCATTCCACTTAATCGTTTATCATCGTCGACGTTATCTGAATCGAACCTTATCAGATTTATGGAAGATGTATGACGCATTCTATGCGGAGAGTTAGCTCCGGATCCATGGTCTATAAAAGTTCCCGTTGATCCAACTGAGTCATGTTTATCAGTATAAAACTGAATGAACTCGAAAGGATTAGAGACACATTCACCACCGCAATCTTCAACATCAGAATCTTCTACTTCATCTTCACTCTCAGAATCAGTGCGAATTTCAAACGCATTTTGTCTTTCCAAGTCCAAACGTTGAATTATGCTGAACGTGTCCATGACGTAGTTACAATTCTTTTTAATTAACTTGACAGTGGCTTTATGGCATTTCTTCTGACGAATCGGAATTAATTTTAAATCAATGCTTTGCCTTGACTGGGGATATAGTAGCATTTTGACTAAAGTTCCCCGCAATTTTCCAGCCTTTACCAAATTGGCAAAGTGTTCACTAAGGCTAGTGTAAGGTGCTGCCGGTGGGTAATTGGTGGGTGGCAGAGTAACTTTATGCAAAATAAGTGAGGGGCTATTATAATAGGCACACAATGAGAAACGTGTACAATATCCCCGTGTATCCAAGTTTTGAGAAGTCGGTTGATTCTTTTATAATTTGTCGGTGTTTTTTAAAAAAATATATAATATTCAAGATAAACAAGCTGATTGATGATATAGAATACTTACGTGTGTAGGTGGTTGATGAACATGTCCGCCGCCACCAATTGAAGCATTACTTAAATTGCTTAATTGACGTTTTATCCCCACAGGCATTGAGTGTTTTACGGATGTCAATAGTTCCACCCATTTGTTAGCTTCGTTGGGGCCCTGGCAAACGGCCACGATACGTTCAATAAGAGGACTGTTAATTTCGAAAGCGTTCTTGTAAATGTCGGAATCATCTAAACGATTAACTATAATCCCCGTTAATGGCAATTTACCCTAAAAATGACAAACAAATAAAACTTAATATTTTAACTAAAAATAAGGATAGGTTTCAACGATACCTCGTAAATAAAGGCACTCATTCTTTGGCTAACACTGAGTATGAGCAAGGTATGAGGAAATAGAACGAAGTAGCGATCTCTATGATCTGGTCCCACTGCTACACTTCCCATATGTATAATGTCACCTAAGCGGAATCCAATCGATAGCATTAATTGAGTAAATGTAGAGAAGTTTTTAAGAATTTACCTAATGAACTTAGTTCTTGGCCTTGCCAACCTCTCACGGGTCCCGTCAAAACTTGCAATTCCAACTCCTTCTGTCTTCTCGTGGCTGAGCAAGTGGCCTAAAGTTCGTAAAGTTAAGAAGAAAATAAAGTTTAAAAAGGACGCTATTTACTTACTGCTATATCTTTGTAAACCGATACACTTCTCTGCGTATCGCCACGATCAGGATGACTGTTTTCCATATGACGTTCCAACTCTTGCAACATAGCTGAGTACTTATCTAGACGACGAAATGGCTTCGAAAGGCCCGTTGTGAGTACTAACAGACCGGGACTAGCGGCGCCTTGACGTTCCATATATTTCTCTAACTCATCTCTGAATTTATATTACAATTAAATTTTTTCAAGGTCAAAGCTTTTTTTTTTAAAACCCAACTTACTTATGTTTATCTAATATAACGATTGCTTTAGGGTGTGCCGCACAATAGGCTTGATGAGCTTGTTTCATTATCGGTGCCTTAGTAAGAAACAATTTTCCCACTCGATCGTTGCATTCCTCCATTTGGGATAGAAGCTCTTCGTGGATTTTAACTATCTCTACAAAATTGCACATAAGTTGAGCATATTCGTCGGTTGTGAGTCTAAATTTAGTAAACGAAAAAATAAAAGTCGTTGCCTCCTTGCATAAATACATGAATAAATATCAATAAGTTTCACCAACATTTGCGTTTGTTGCAAAGGTTCCAGGAAATTTTCTAATAATCCTTGTATTTCGGCAACATGTGCCCGTTCGGAATCCAGTAAATCTTTCAGAACTACCGAGCGATATTCTTGTATTTCCTCAGGCGGTCTAATAGATTCTGTGATGGGCAGAGGTGCCTTATATTCATTTACGTAGTTGCTGGGAAACCAGCCAGTCTTATCGTTCAGCGTACCTTCCCACCAACCGCCTTCCTCGCGCTGCGTTACTGTTATTAAATCGCCTTTTTTAAAGCACAACTCATCATTATTGCCGCCCTTAAAGGAATACTCTGCTTGCACTATAAGCGGTTGATCCATTTTGCAACAGCTAAAGCAAACGCATATAAACTTTCTTTACGCAGGTTGATAAGTCAATCTGCAAGACAAACAATTTTTTTATCCATAGTGGAAAGTTAGGTCTTCGCATTAACTGAGTTCACTTCACATCAAAATTAATGAGACGCGATATACGGCTTCTATGAATTCGCGTAACGTTTATCATATTCAATACATTCACACGATCATTAATTTTATAGTTATCTACGATAGAGCGGCATTTATGAAATATGGAAAATCTTAAAAATATTATGCGCGATACTCTTTCTTCCTCTAGACGATAATCATCAAGTTGTGAATGTTTGTTTGTAAATATCTACAAAAAAAAATTCGATCATTTTACTTCCACGCATATGCCGCGTAATTATTAAAAACATCTGTTTTTGAAAAGATGTACGAACGTAAAACCCTCAACGCAGCCATAAATTTTCATTATTGTTATATAAAAAAAAAACGAAAATATTGGAAGTTGCACTGATGACGCCATCGATGCTTGGAAGATTTAAAATGTGCGTTATAAATAGAAGACAAGCCCAAGACTAAGCAAAGGACAATGGAGGTAATTATATATAAAACTTGACCGACATCATATGCTCCGCTTTTGCAGCCATAGAATCCGAACTTGGGGGTGGAAGCCAAGAGAGTTCTTGTTTTCACTCAAGAATTTTTAATTGAAATTTATTGTAAATTGTAATCGACACCGTTAACCCCTCACCACTAACCAAACAACTCCCCAACTCATATGTCGGCATTGCATTATTTGAAGCTATTAATTAAGGAGCAAAAGGTATGCACAAAAATTAGGAATGCCAAGGTTTAATTCCCCGCCCGATTAAGAGCCAAGCAAATGCTGAATCAGATTTACTCACTAGAATCTCTATGGAAGAAAACAATTTTAGAACTGTTGTTTGGTTAAAGCCAACAATCGAAGAAAATGTAAGAGTGGTATGAAGCGAGCAGAGGAAGGATTACATGGACCTTACTGAATTTCACTTTTGGTCGCCAGTCATACAAGACAACAATATGTGTTCTTCTTATAGTTGTTTTGATTTTATATCAAGTTTCGTATTCCGAAGTAATAATCATAAGAAAACGTTCCAATGTCAGTTTTAGGCAACAGTCTCGCAAGTCACATAAAAAAAAAGTGGACTGCATCTGTGATGTTGCCCAGAATGCGATTATAAGCACATATTTGCTATTAGTAATCTTGCACTACTAGTTGAAAAGACATCAAACATTCCTTAACACTAGATTTATAGCATCCATCGTCAGTTTGATGGGTCTTTGACTTTAGGGAAGTAGATATCTTTAGATTTTATATATTGGTTTTTAATGATGTAATGCAACATATATACGAAACACGCCTACTTTGTTATTTCTAGATGTCGGGATTTCTATGAAAACCCGTCAATTTGACTCATAATTTTTTTGAATCGTCATAGTCGCAAAACTGAAGGTAGGAAGCTAAAATTTGGCATAAACATTGGCGTGATCTGTTCGTACACGCGCCCACATTGCAGAAGAAAGTCAAACAAACCTTGGAAAACGCAGACAATTTTTTCAAATTTTCGTCTATAAATTTCCTGCAAGGATATGCAGATAAATGCGAATTTCACTAACAAAGCCATCTACCATCTCTCTTAATAAAGCACCGTGAACGCTGTAACAGAAGTCTGCTAAATAGTTACAAGTAAGATATGGTTGGACTTGGAAGCCTCGTCCGTCCAAATAAGGAAATATTTTAGTGGACATCTAACGAATCTAACGAATATATAAGAAATCTTTCAAGCAGACTAAACATAATCGAATTCGGCTTCCAGAACTATTTTCACCACATTTTTAAAGTTTGGTATGTTAGCATATACCGGCGGGAAAATCAAACAATGTTACCTATATTCACGTATAGCACGTGAATCTATATAACAACAAGTTAACAAACTCAAATTGGGCTTCAGATGGTATGGGCGAATATCGTTGGAATTCTTTGGTTTGGATACACTAGAATCCCTCTGAGCTCTGTTAGGTAGTTTACAGAGCAGTGTTCAGGGAGATGATCGGTATCTTTGGTAGTTAAATTCGTATTTATCTTCACACGCTCCTTTCTTGCATGGTAGGTGTTAATTAATTCCTTAATTAATAATATGGAATTATATAGTGTCGATTTTATACCGACATAGCAGTTGATGTAAGAAAAACAAAGTCGAGACGTAGTCGACAGAAAAGTGCGAGGAGATAACCTTTACAGACAACAGTAAAAATTATTCCGCTAAAGTGTAGACGGTAGTTTTTGGGACCTTTGAATAAGCCACGGTGTGTGCCAAAAAGGAACTAAACGCAAGGGCGTTACAAGAGATGTAGCACTGGTAATGAAGAAAGAAGAAAAGCGGAATTAATATCCATTGTAAAGTCCTATACTCCGAGCACTCCCCACGGGTCCAGCTGGATGTACTGTGCTATGAGCTGCTCCAGCCAAACGAAATCATCTCTTAGAGACGCTACCAATAACAAACGCTTCCATTGCGTTTTTTATTTAAAGAAAACGGCTGTAATACAGGGAAATGCATTATAAGTTAATTTTTTAGCAGGAAAACGCTTCATATTACGAGGCGCGTCCAGGAAACTGTTCTTGTATTGTATTGTGATTTGTTTTATATGATTATTCGTTGTCTGCCTCAGTAACGTTTCCGTTTTTCTAATTAAAAGATGGGGTGCCTATCCTCAAAGGACCTTTCGACATAGAAATTATATCCTGTCGTCAAACAGCCTGTACAGCCAACAATATTTTTTGAATAAAATATTTTTTTACAACATTCTTAAAAATATTACTATTATTGTTATTATTATTAATTTGACCAGGGAAATAAATTCTAAGACTAACGTGTTAAAGCACTGTTACCGAAGGCTATTGGCATTATTGGAAGCTGTACTTCACTAGAGATTTGAACTCACTATCATGAATTTTTTAGTCGAAATCCTTTATCTCTTTGGCCACTTAGATTGTAAAATTCGACCAATGCTAATTGTTGCACCTAATGAAGACAAACAAAAAGTCTGCTCCACTGAAGGATGGGGGTATACAAATTTTTTTTTTTCATAGGTG
>KK502513.1:53695-88266 GCA_000688735.1 Glossina austeni
ATTTTGGTTTGTGTCTTTGCTAGTTATATTTAAATATAACTTCACACCCTTACATTCTTAGTAACTTCTTATTATTCTATTGGTTTTTCTTCCATGCCAAAGAAACTTTTGCAAGGAAATATGAAGAACCTTCTTTTTTGTAAGACCATATATGTATATCAGAGGAGTTCAGCAATTGTCCTGCTTCATATAAATTTTGCTCATTTTCTGTCAGATTTTTGTCAAAAATATTACTTCTTCTTCTTCTTATAACACATTTTTGGAAAAGAAGTCATTATACGGTTAGTGAAAATAGTCGGACGCAATCTACTTTAGACAACTTTCGTTCTTGGACCCGAAAATGGCAGCATATGAAAATGAATGAAGATATGTCGAAAATTGCGGGCTGTAAATGCATGGACAAATGTCGGAGAGCCAGACAGACTAAGAGCATTTTTTTAATCGATTATAGAAAAAAAAAACTATAGTCCCGAGCAAACTTAATACACCCACGCCACCGCTGAGTGGTGTAGTCCATAAAAAAGAACGAAGAAAAAGTAAAACCGCAGAAGCTATTAATCTAGCAAATAGTACGCTTATAGCTAGTGATGAAAATAGACACCTATTATCCCCTCTCTTTAAACATGGCAACTCATCATTCAAGATAAATTTACATAAATCGCCGGCCAGCAGGAGGATACGAGAGCTGATGGATATAAGACTAAAATGATCCATAAATTTATATTTATGAAGAATTTGATTCATTAACGTACACTTGTGCTTTAACTATTTTTCCTGCTTTCCATGATGAAATTTATTGCTCTTTAATATTGAAACATCCATAATAAGTGATTTGAATGTTATGTGTGTAAAGCTGCATGTGGTTTATGAAAATATTACAAAAATAAGAAAATAAAAAAATAAATGAATAAATAAATAAATAAAAACACTCCCATAAATATTGTGTGGTATTCGTTTAACAACTCATCGCGTAGGCTTCCTTTACGCCAGCATTAATTATTTATTTATTTTTTCTTTTTGTTGCCGGTTAGGTTAATACAAGCGCTGAAGATTACCTCACTGCAATAGTCATGTAACTTTTCGAACTCATAAGCAAAAAGTAGGAGAGATAAGGGATAAAGTTTTAATTAATCCTGTTCAAGGTTTTGAAGTGTACACTTCATCGCTGCTAACTGCAGTTGATTTTTTGCGAAGCTTCACGAATAACGGCGTAGTGTTTATTATTTTATTCATGTTATTGTTTCCGAAAAGTAGTTAGTGTTTTTGGATGAAATCGTGCGGGTTCATCCAAGCGATTAACTTTTGTCCCTTGGGTAGGCAGACAGCACTTTAACCGGCATTTATGAAAAATTTCATGACAATGTCTTTAGCAATCGCTACATGACTTTCTTAATCGACACATCTTGAAGGCTACTTAGGAAGTTTATCGTCTTCAACGCGTTCTCTGCCCTCTTTGAAAACGTACAGTAATCAAAAGTTGGCTTTGGATAGGGAATCGTCATGAACACATTTCGGAAGTCGAATTTCCATTCTTGAAGCAAAAATTGACATAACATGTTTGCTGCTCACGTTCACTCACTTTAAAAAGTTGAAAATTCATTTTTTTATTTTTTGTTTCTCTCCATATCCTATCACTTAGATGATTTCCCCGTTACGTGTAACACGGTGCTGGTCAGAAGGGGAGAGAGGAATAGGGAGTGTTAGCCGCCTTTAGCGGCTGGGTAATCGCTATAGCGACCACCACACACCAACTGCAATTAAAGTACGGTTTGCTGCACTGAGGATTGAATCCGTGTATGGCGACTTGAAAATCGCTCTTTTCTAACTACTAACTAATTACCTGACTATGCGGTGGCTGGCGGTAGATGGAAGTAAACAAGCGTATCTTATTAACTGTTAAAGCTGTTGGGATCAAATTTCACAGATATGCGCGTTAAAGAGAGAGAACTTTTCGTTTGAATAAAACACAAAATTTAAATCTTAAAGTCTCACGATTTTTTAAACACAATTTAAAATGTCATGATCCACCACGGCCTGGTATAAGACACCTTACGTTATTATTTCCATTATAAAATACCAAAACGTATATCTTGTAGACCGAATATGATTCTAATTCAATTGGTAAAGTAAAACTTATCTGTAAGTATATCTGAAATCAATCTGACTACTGTACACATCCACACAGGCACATTACCCTCTTACACGACAGTGGTATAAGCGATTTAGAATATAAAAAAACATCACAGGGACTATAAATGCAGACCATAACGGAATAAGCGAATCGAATCAAATTAAATTTCATTGTAATAGCAACAGCCGTTCAATTTAACCGACAAATTGGATTTGACCATCCCGCGACCTTATAGCACCTAAAGACAAAAATATTGAAAAAAAACAACTAAGACCATTACAGTCGGGCAAGACCGACTTTTAGATGCCCTACACCACTTAAAAAATGTATTCACTTTTTTTTGGTAATAATACATCAAAGGTTGCACATTATTTTCATGCAAAGGCATACTTTTCATGACGGTCCAACCAAAATATAGACCTACGTAGTCCAAATTTCATAAGGTTGATTTCTATGCAATATTCAAACTTATACCTTTTTACTATACAAAGATCCAGTTTTCGTACCAATGATTATATGAATTTTCAAAAAATTTTCCCAGTTGAACCAAATTTTTCGTACCAATTTAAAATGTCCACATACTATTACAGAATATAAGCAAAATAGGGCCTTATATGGGGAGTGGTCGAGAAAGTGAATCGACCCGAACCATTTCCAATAGCGTCACTGCACGAAATTTCATCAAAATATCTCAAAATCTCACATGCACAGACGTCAGATGGATGGACAGACAAATTTAGATGGATTCAAAATCATTCTCTGAATTGATTGGTATAACAAAAGATGGGTTTAACCTTAAGATCTTCTGCGTGTTACATAGATCCGCACAAACTTAAGGTACCCTATACAAAAATGTGTGAAACTTATACATATATGACTCAGATCTGTAAGAGATGAAAAACGTAACTAAGTTGCATTGCAAAAAAGTTTTTTCTAAAGTGTACGTGCAGTGGGGAGGAGATTGAGAATTTTAACGCACCCCTCGTCAAATCTATCCAGAGGTATTTATAGAAGATAGAACCGGGGAAAAACTGATAAAAAATGTTGAGCCTTACCCGCGATAGTGGGAGTTTTTAACAAAAAGAAATTTTCCTTTGGTTGCAAAGACATTTTCGCGAAATATTTAGACAAACTTAATGAGATTAATTTCCTTTAGGAATTCCCTTTGTTGTTCTACACTACACTAAGATGTATTCTTTTTTAGCGTCGTTTAATTCATCAATTATATCAATTCTTTCGTTCGCCTTTCGCACTTGTTATTTATCAAAGCAACAATTAAATCGACACAATAATCGAGAAAAGCAGAAAAACGCGAAATATTTTCTCACAATATTTGGAAACTAGCCAAAAAGAAAATAAGCTTCCCACTGAAAGGAGAAAAAAAAAATGAAAAGAAAATGGACAATAAGTAAGCGTATCGCGCGATATAGGTGGAAATATGTAAATATTTCTAAATAACTAAGCAAAGCCAATATAGTATTTGGATACAATGTGTTGCTGCGAGCGATGCAACAAATTGTAAATGGAATTTAAAAGAAAAAAAAAAACGCATCAAATCACTCGAAATATTTTTAGCATAAGTGTAATGATCATCGAGTACTTTGTTCTAATCTAATTGATTCGACATAAATCTGTAATGATGGAGAAATATTCGTGATTTCGATATAATATTGTATTCTTACGGCAAGCATATGGCACATATATATATTAGGGGGACCCATAAGTAAACAATTATTTTGCATTCATAGACAAAATGTTTTTTTAATCGTTTGCGATGACTTGTTGCCATCGTTCCTGCAAAAGTTCAATCCCCCTCTTGGAAAAGTGGGGTGGACGTGACTTAAAATATAACTCAAGGTGCTCAAGGACATCGGATAAGAAATTACAATTTTTATTTCGTAACGAATGCTGCTCCAGTGACCTGAACAGATGGTAGTCCGACGGTGCTAGGTCTGGAGAGTATGGAGGGTGCGGTAGAAGTTCCTAACCTAATTGCTTAATTTTCTTTTGAGTAATCTTCGCTGCATGAGGACGGGCATTATCTTGTTTGAGTATCACACCTTTTCTGTTTACTAAAGCTGGTCATTTTCCTATGAGTGCGGACTGTAACCGTTATAATTGTTGACAATACAGGTCAGCAGTAACTGTCTCCCCAGGTTTCAATAATTCGTAATGCACTATACCGGAACAATCCCCACAAATACACAATAACACCTTCCTCAGGGATAGGGTTGGTTTAGGGGTTGGAAGAGGTCTCCCGTTTGCAGACAACCATTGTTTCGATCGCTTTATGTTATCATAAAGGATCCATTTTTCATCTCCAGTTACGATCCTAGACAAAAAAGGATCTCTGCTTAGTCTGGTGAGCATGGAATTACAAATTGTTCGCCGAAGATCTTTATTGGCCTCAGACAACAGGTGTGGAATCCATTTACCTTGTCTATGTACCTTGCCAATTTCTTTTAAATGCCTTTGTACGGTGGACCAGGCAGACCCAAGGCTTCTTCATAGTTCCTGTATAGATAACCTTGGATCGGACTCCACTAGAGATTTTAAGGCGTCGTTATCGAATTGACCTAGGCGTCCAGTTCGACGCTTAGCTGACAGGTCATAATCACTTGCAGCAAATCTTCTGAACCAACGTTGACACTTGTTGACCTTCAACACATCTCCACATATGTCGCAAATTTTGCTTGTTGTGGCACTTAGATCGCCGTTAAAATGGACAATTACGAAAATGGCTCTCAGAAGGTACAAAGTCCGCCATTTATTACAGGGCTACAAAAAAAATTTATATTGTTGGGAATAAATTGCTAACAAACTGGTTGAAGAACAACACCAAAAAAAGATATGCTCACACTTGTCTAGTGGCCGCAGGACTAATGAGAAATGATATCTTGCGAAAATAATTGATTACTTATGGGTAACCCTAATATATATACATATACAAGATATAGATTTACTAATTAATGACCCTTAGAATTCATGCATGCTTACATTCACTTATACAGACATGTGCGCAAACAAAGTATATTTTATTAGGAAAAAATTCCCATACCATTAAAAATATTCTGCGATTTGATAATTGTTTGCATTGCCAGCCTTTCAATGGGGAAAAGCTGCGACCTCGTTTGCAATAAATCAGCTGCAAATTATGAAACAACAACAACAACAACATTTGGTACTTAAAAAGCGATCCCTTCTTTCTTTTTCAGCCTTGCAAACGAAACAAATCCATTCCTAGTTGACTAATAGAATTAAAATCGCTGAAGGCATGAAGGAGTGATAAGATTGCTAATTGCTATTTAAGACTGCACAGGTAAATGGATACTGGCAGTAGAAGTTTTATATCACATTTACTTATTTTATCAGACGCTATATTCTCATATTGTCAGAATGATGGGCGAACACGATAGTGGATTGCATGACGTGCGTGCGTATGCCTTTGCGTTCAACATACAGGTCGCAAATTTTTGAGATATTTTGACGAAATTGGATACAGTCACTTGTTTTGGCCCAAAAACGAATTGAATGGAATCGTTGTTACCCCTCCTCATGTGCCATATTTTGAAAAAGTTATGTGAAAAAAACTGACCACTTTTGGTATTTATCGAGATATGAAAGATAAAAAATAAACGGCTAGATTTTTTTTTGTTTTTTTTTGGATTGTTGGGAAGAGATGGACCAAGCCAATAGATTTGTGGCTTACATGTCCAGATAATAAAGTATCGCAATGTAAGTCAGAAGTATATAAAAAACGCGGCAAAAACAAGAGCTGCCATAATAGTTGAAGCCAGTATGTTAAGTGTAATTGTGTGTGAAAAAACGGCTAGATTGGAACCAGTTTTGGAACAGCTTCCAGTATAAACAAACATTCTTACAATGAAAAATGAAATGTGTTTTGTTATGGCAATTCGTCCAAAATTCGTTGGTAGAGGCATAAGGTTTACTCATTGGGGACATACACACAAAGCCGGGGCCACAGTGTTACCAATTCAAAAAAGTACTTCTGATATTCGACATACCCGCGCATTTTGACTTGAATATTGGTCTTACTTTTTGATCACAGTATTAAGTGTCTTTATGAAATCACTTATCGTTTAGGTGCTCTCATCAAAATTAAGCTTTTATATGATAACATAGTCTAGTTGTTGATTTATGATAAAAAATAGGAGAGATTAATAAACTTTTCGTCAAAAAAATTAATTTCACTAAATTCGCACGACATGGGTTGCGCTTCTGGATTCCTTCTTATATAAGGGTTCTAAAGAAGATAAGTCTTTATATGACAAGGTTTAAATGAAATAAGTAAACTGTTACAGGCCTTGTCCATCGATTAGGTTTTAAATTGTTTGCTATCATTTTTAGTAATATTGAAATATAAATTATGATTACATTTCGGCTTACATGCTTACTTCAACTGTCAATGTATTATGCAACATTTTCGAGTTTTATGCACGTACAGGAATAAAGAAATTTCAAAAAATATCTGTATAGGGGCTTAAAATGTACGCTTGTACGGATACCGTCATATCCCCCACAGTCACATAAACCACAAGTGCCAAATATTAAGTACCTACTGCAGCACGCCTTACTCAGTCAGTCACTAACCTGCGGACTACCAAAGCTTAGAGTGAATGATTTGTAATGTTGACTGTGTTTTGGGAATGGTTGGAGTATTCCTTGCTTTTAATATGTTTGTTTTTTCTTTTAACTCTCAACGTCAACAACGACGACGTCGCATTATTGATGTTGGGCCTTTTATGTATGTTGAACAAATAAAAATAATACAACCTTTTTACACAATAAAGCTAGAAAACTGCACATGCAACAAGCACACACTCATGCATGCTCAAAATAGAATCTTCTTCTTTCTTGGCACAATGGATGCATTGCAAGGGACGATGTAAAGCGAAAGCAAATAGTATGGTAGAACACTCATAGTGACAAGTATGTATGTATAGGCTTCAGGGAATTGTAAAAACTTGAAAAACAATAAAATAGATATTCGAGTATATGCCGGTAGGAAAAGTGGCGTCACGAAACGGCGCCTTTTAACTTTCACCAGACATTGTTTTTTTTTTTTTACTATTTAGAAATATGAGTCTTTCTTAAGTTTTTACATATAAACTTCACGAAGAGAAAAATAAAAATTTTAATAAAAAAATATTACAACAATTCGTTGTTACTTACTACTTAGGCATTTTTGTACTGACCGATTAGAATGGTGTTAAAAAGATCCCTTTTATAAAGATAGCAGAGCAATCTGGAATAATCTCTTTAGGCGTTGTTACCAATTCGCATTAATTTGCTTTTTATACGGTTTGTACTGTCTTTTTAAGTTGCTGTTTAGTATTTCCTTTTTTTTTTTTTTTTTTTTTTAATGAAACATCTATAAATAAAAACCGCAAAGATCCGTCGCTCACTCACATTAATTAAATGAAATTGGAAGACATTTTCATTAGCAAACAGAAAAAACTATGAACACACGTGTAAACACTCAAACACACACCTAGTTTAATACACCGTCGTTTGCTACACAGTGAAATGGTAATAAACACTTTTTTTTTTGGTATATTTATAAATGTTTAATATAGAATCGTTAATTTTTCGCTAGGAGCACGAATAAATAAAAACTCAACAAAATAAAGAAATCAACAACTTTTTCTGCTTCTCATAAATCGCAAAGTTGACTCAATAATAGCATTCCAGCTTTAAATTTCGCCAGGACGTTTTTATTAGAGAAAAACTTATTTAAAATGGAAACGACAAATTGTTATTACACTCTTATTTTATCACAGTTTTCTTTTTTATTTAATTGTAAAAAAAATAAGAACACCCGCAAAAAGAAAATTTGTGATCTCTTCACTGACTTTGTGAAATAAATCTTCTTCGTAGGGTTGTCGTAGTTATTATTGTTATTCATTTCTCCGTATATTTACAATTAGTAGTACTTTGCAGCGCAGTGAGTGCTATGGGCAATTAATAGAAGAGTAAAAGGAGGCTAAGAGTGGTATTCCTGTAAAAAGCTTGCCCACCTCGCTTGCATATAAGAATTCGCAGATAAGAGTAAACCTAAAGATAATATATGCAATTGTATTATGCGTCACTGCAAAGATATATTGCCTTAAACAAATAGAAGACAGCTTGCATTGCATTGCTGCAGAAAATCGTATGACGGCAAGGAACAGTGACCACCTCATGATTTTGCCTTTGTTTTTAGAAACATTGAAAACAATAAAAAAGGGAAATTTTCTTTAGAGCTATAGGGAAATTTTCTTTTTTAGCTATAAGAAATTGTTATTCCTTTTCGCAATCCTACTAATCTTGAATATGCATAATTACAGTAGAAATGTAGAAATATGAGAAATCTTCACTATCTATATCTGCTAAAATGTTCAATTCGAAAAAACTGAAGTTCACTTCCATATAATGTTTCATTCGGTTCATTTTAATGTATTAAACTTTAATTCCCACGCTTGCCAATCACACACACACTGCTTCGCTGTGTTGTTCTCTTATTGAAACTGAAACGGTTTTATTAAAAGCTTTCTAAACCCTACTGTAAGCCAATGAGGAGCGCTTTTATATGGGAGAAATATTTGCCACTTGATACACAAGAAAACGTTATGCAAATACAGCTTTGGCACTTCCGCTATTCAACGAAAACTTTAAACCAAAATCGCAGTTAAAATTGCCATATGATTAAAAATAACTTTTAAGTGACAAAATCTTAAACTTTTATAAACGTTTTTTTCGACAAATTTATTTCACACCTTGTTGTACGTTTACAGAAGTTGAAATTGTATAAATTTATTCTTTAAACCATTATTGAATG
The DNA here is from genome assembly GCA_000688735.1 of Glossina austeni. Taxonomy (NCBI): domain Eukaryota; kingdom Metazoa; phylum Arthropoda; class Insecta; order Diptera; family Glossinidae; genus Glossina; species Glossina austeni. The sequence goes on from KK502513.1 coordinate 62,665, forward strand.
AATCGAAGACGCATTTTCAATGCCTTTCAAAATCTTTGCGTATTCTGTTCTTTAATTTAAATTAGAACTTGGCAGGCTCCGCTGTTATTTCTTCCAATTTAACAGATGAGAGAGTTTTTTTATTCACCATTTTTCTTATTTATTAAAAGCAACTCTGTGCTCTCTCCATTCACCACACATGATTTTCTTTTTAGAATGGTGTAAAGGAAAAACCAGTTAAATTCGCAAGCGCTCCAACAAGCATTAAAATCAATTGAAAAATTACAAAAAAATTAAATTAAACTTACCAAAAATTATTAACTAAATTTCTAGTTCTAATATATATATATATATATATATATTATTTAGCTTAAGTACCTTCGAGGGAAGATTAAACAAAAATGCAAAGGCATCTTTCTTTCTTTATCTTTTATCTATGTATGAACGATTTAAATAATGTAATAAAACGATTCAAAGATTTACATAAAATTATTAATAAATAAAACGTTTGCTACGCATCACGTTCCATGAACTTTTCGAACCCAAACAATGCTGAAACAAAAGACTATTTGAAGTTATTAGTATCGAATATTCTTAATTGTTCATATGGCTGCATAGCCGTTGTTCTATGGAATATTGTTGTTTGTTCATATGGTTGCATAGCCATTGTTGTTTGGAATATTCTTGATTGTTCATATGGTAGTCTGGCCACAAGTTTTTGCTTTTTTTACATTATCTTGTTTAAGCTCTAGAATTACATGTTATTTTATTATAATGACATAACCTTATTTTAGTATAACTAAAACGATTTTCAACGGCCAGACTACGCTACGGAGTGTATATATTCTTGATCAGCATAAAATGTTGAATTTACTTGTTCACATCCACCTACATATGGTAAACATTCACCTAATGATAAAACTTAAGCTGTGAAAAGAGAGTCAATTGTTCAAAGGACATGCCCACAACACTACTACAGCACTTAGTTTCAACGTTTTCTGTTTCCAGCTCACTATTGGTAAATAAGACATTTCGACGAAAATTTTCATGCATGTTCTCCAGGCGATAGAAAAAATCTATTCAGTCACAACTGGACACAATTTTCTTACATCTTAAGCATGAGAGACGATAAATTTCTTTTTTTTGAGAAGTCATCAAATTTTTGGTTCTCTAATAGCTAAAATATACTTCCTTTTCTAATTTAAATCAAAGTCGATTCTGTGCAGTCACCGATAGATTTCGTGGGTATTATCGAAGTGACAATTTATTTTCCCCGGCTACAATTTCTTTGATTACATTTCTCCTACAAGTCGCAGCAACCCCAAGAAAGGAAGTAATTCGCATTTGGTTTCTTTTCATCCAAAAAGAAATTGGACGTATAGTAATCCATATATTTTCGTACTCACAGAAATGTTATCCCAGTTTCTGTATACAATAAAATCATTACAACAATTAAGATGAATTTAATATCATTTATGTTTTATAACAGCCACTTACTTAAAGTAGTACACCCCTCTGCAATCCACATTTCTTTTTAGCGGCTGTGGTAATTTATTTTTCCACATCTGTAATTAAGACGCGCTTTCCACGTGGTATTAAGTATTTTTAGGACTCGTGTTCTTTTTAATAAGGAGTGTTCCCGTTGTGTTTGAATTTTCAACAGAAGCAATTCGTTTGCAATTTTAGAACCGAGCCTTAGTCTGACCTTTCAGAATGTGCTTACTGAAAATGGAATGGGTTGTGCTGGACTGGATATGTATGTTTTTCTGTTTCCTGAACAGGTTGAATTATTGAAGAATCTGCAGATCACCACGAGATATTTACATCGTTTATGTTGCCATTACAAAGCGAGTCGGATTTTTGGATTGACCTTTTTCATAAACTTTAAAAATTTCGCTACTTTTTCATGCAGCGCGAAGTGAATATTGCAATCATTAGCCAATTAGCCAATACGTTCACTTAGAGACTTATTATGGAAAAATATTGGATAAAACTGGAAATTAATAGATAATTATTTATTCCGAGTTAAAGCTTTGTTAACGGTTATAATTGTGAATCAGCATTTCTTCCGATTGAGTTGGAAAACATAAACTTACACGGCATGGAAAGCGTTTTACTTACTATGTTCCGAAGAAAGCCCCGATGATAATGCAAATCTGACAAATGATGGATGATGATGAAAACTCCTGCTGTCACTTATCACATAACTACAGCACTGCAGTTTTTGTTGCTGGGTGCAGGTTAAACTTCCGAACTCATACATCGCCGGCATATGTGATATACTTTTCTTTTTTTTTTTGATTGTTGGATGGAGGTGGACCAAGCTTATGTCAAATATACAGAAACATATCTTTTGAAATCTGGCTGGTGGAAATTCTCAACTTGAAATACACAAATAATTTAAATAAGACATCAGCTGTTAAACAGTTTACGATATGATGATAATAGAGTTGCCAACTCTTCATCTTTGATTATGTTAGCTAGGTATTGGAATAAGTCAAACGTGCGCTGAAACTTATTGTATAGCAAATTAACTTTGCAAATAAAGCTACACAGAAATACAACCATGTGTTTTATTTATTTCAAACTCAAAACCGTTTGCATAAAACGTACGTCGACAGAAAAAACACAGTATTTCCTGTTTCGTAAAACTTATGTAACGAGGAAAAGTTTCGTAAATACAAATTGAACCTCCTATAGGAACGCAAGTTTCCAATATTGCAATTTCTCATCTAAGGGAAGTCTTTTTTTCTTTTGTGTTTACTAATAGTTTACGGTGTTATTTAGAGAATACTTAACGAACATGTTTCTAAGTTTCACTAGGGGATGTGAACATAGATTTTCTTTCCGCTTTTTTCTTGAAAATTAAAGGCGTCGAATATCGTATTAGGTATATATATTATGGATCAGTGAAAGATTACGAATCTCTGCCTATTTCAAAGATTTAATTAGATGGCCTTGATTCAAGAACACGTAAAAACACAAATAGAAACTTAAATTGTGGTAAAACTTGTCTTACTTGATGGTCAGAGAAAAAGTTTAAAAATGAAAGCGGTTAGTAAGTAAGAAACTTATAATCCGCAATACACAAGTCTACTCAGTTCGCTGTTGCATTATGAAAGTTCTTAAATATGTTTCTAATTAAATTCTTAAAATCAAATCTAAAAAAGGGCATCTGGAGGATCTAATAAAAAAATCGTTCACTAGTGAGGCGTCAGTTTTAAAAAATATTACTTTCGAAATATTTTTTTAATTCATATCGTAATTCTAAAATAATCTCTCTCCCTAAAGGGATTTAAGGCACTTGGAACATATTTCAGAGATTTTAATTGAATCAAAAGGTTTCAAAAACAACAATGGATTTATGCTAATGAACTATTGATTTTTGCCTAAGTCTCTTCCTTAAATTGCTTGTGCATTGCCTACGAACATGATTAGGTCGTAGCATTCAATGTTTTCTAATTGGAAATTATGTTTGCTACTTACAGCTACTTCGAATAAACGCCATTACTAGTTGCACTGAAGCACATAGAATCTTCTTAACTCCACCTAACAAACGACCCAACAATAACAATTAACTGATGACAATTTTTTGCTTCTTTTGAAGTCACTTAACGAGGCAGTTATGTTTCAGGTAATACGTTTGCTTTTATAGATTTGCAGTAACCTAATTAGTGTGGATGGTTCGTTTGTCACCAGCAGCGCAGCCGATAATTCAACGTACACTTTGCAAAAAAACAATTGCACCTTTTTATAGCGCATAATTTTTTTTTGTCGAAAGGAAGCTTCACATACCGAAAAAATAAAATTTTATTTTATGTTTGAATTTTCATACCCTACACGACTTGTGGTACAGGGTATATTAAGTTTGTGCGTACGCATGTGACGCGCAGAAGCGCTTAAGATAGACCCATCTTTCATCATTCACCTTCAATTATTTTCTGAACCGATCTAAGCTTGTCTGTCCGTCCGATGTCTGCCATGTAAACTTGTGTTCAAGCTATAGGCCGTAATTTTTCAAATATTTTGATGAATTTTAGTACACTGAGGTATTTCAAACCACTTTTCGACTACTCTTTCGACCACTCCCCATATAATGCCCTATTTTGAAAGTCGGTATATGGAAAAAATTGCAATTTTGAAAATTTCTCAACAAAAGTGTCTAAGTAATAGTATTTCGGTATTCGGTACTCGTCACTGTACTAAATTTCATAAAAATATCGCAAATTTTGCGACCTGCAGCTTGAACACAAATTTATGGGAACAGACATCAGATGGATAGACGGACCGACGGGCTTAGATCAATTCAGATGATTCCGAATCGATAGGCATAATAAAATCTATCTTAAGGCCTTCTACGTGTTACATACGTCCGCACTCCGCGAATTTTTCTATAAAAAAGCTGATATTTGAGCGTTTTAGTGCGAGAATCTTTCTTTGGTATACAATTTGGTATAAATTTGGTGTGAGAGCGAACATACTTTTTCCTCTTACAACTAAGGATCAGTCACAAAGTTAGCGTATACCCTTTAACTTAAAAAAAGAATCGACAGTACTCTTCTGTTATTGTTGTTCTCTTCTTCTTCTTCTTTTCCTTGTTAAGCCTATAAATAGCAAATGTTTCGCCGTGTCATAGTGAAAAAGGCTCAACGCCAAAACGTGGTCCATATGTATTTACTCCTATTATTGTGTGATTTTTGCACAGTATAGTACCATGCAGTGGAGAGTTGATAGAATAAATGGAGAGTAAAACCAGTAAAGTGACGTGGCAGAGAAACAAAAAGAACTAAGCATCAGTCGTTAAGCGGCAGTTGTTGGGAAAAGTTGTAAGATTAGTCGTCAAGTGGACGTCAGCGGCTAAAATCTAAGACGAAGTCGCGCAGTCGTTAATTAGAGTCAACTTGTAAAATTACACAGACGTGAAATCTTTTGCCCACTTTTTTGTACCCATTACCGAAGGATGAGGGGTATATTCATTTTGTCAAAATGTTTTCAACGCCCAGAAGTAAGCATCGGAGACCACACAAAGTATATATATTCTTGATCAGCATGAAAATCTAAATCGATTTAAGTATGTCCGTCTGTCCTTCTATGTTGTAAACATTCTCTTGGCCGCAAAATTGAAGCCATCGACTTCAGGTTTGACAGCAACAATGGAAGCTCTTGTACGCAGGCTGGTGTTGAAAATGGGCTAAATCAGTTGAAGGACACGCCCACAGCATCACGTAAACCGAGAACACTTGTGTTTTTCAAAGCAGATGAAAAGTTGGTTTTTTGCTCATTACTCATAAACTATAGCAAATAAATGTACAAAAATTTTAACGCATATTCTATGGGCGGTGCTACAGCATCTGTGCACAGAAATGTAAAAAAATTGACCACGCCTACCCAATATTATAATGCATCGAAATTTAGTAATTTTTCAATACCTTTACAACACGCAGAAACAAGCTTCAAAAACCTCATAAACTGTACAAATTCTTGGCCAGTTACAAACTTTGAATGCACCTAAACATGTCCACTTGTTCGTCTATCCATCAGTCTGTTTGCGCAACGTTATGGTATTTGTGGTAAACATTCTTTCGTTAGCGAAAACGAAGGTATCGCCTAAAAATTTTCAAAAGAATTGGGAATTGACCTGAACTTTTCAAAGGACACGCCTACAACACCGACAAGCCTCTACGACGAAAACTTTTGTTTTGAAATAAGAAGAAACCAACTGCGCCCGCTCCATTTTATAGGGGATGAGAATTTTGTTCTTTTACTTCTCTTGTCTTTTTTTGGAGTAAACGGTGATGGGTTTAAGAGATTCGGTCCCGACCGAATTTAATTTTCTTACTTGTTTATTATTATTATTATTTCTTTATATTTAATTACCCGTGAATTCGAATTACTTTTGGATAACATTTGTATAATATCTTTAACTATCTTTACTAAGGTGACATTAAAATCCTTTACATTTATGTCTGTGTAGCTCACATTGAACTTTTTTTTTAGAGAAAATACAACGATTTTTTTTTCTATTATAAATAAGTTAACAGTTTTGGTTATTTTTGTATTAGATTCATATAATTTTCATATAATAAATACGTATATGTTTGAGAGCTCAGGTCTCGGAGGTCCTCTTCTACTTAAAAATTTGTACAAAATAATATAATCGAATATCAAAATTAAATGATGCATAAATTTAGTGAAAAATATAAAAAAAAACCAGTTTTAAATAAACAACAACAAAAAGAAGAATAAATAAATAAATAAATAAAAAAACACTTTATTCTGCTGAGCTACCAATCGATAAATATTTTCATATATGTGTGTAGGTTATTAATTAAGTGTTGTTGAATTTTAAAATAACACCTCAGGATATTTTATATCATTTTTAATCCTTTGTTTTGACAAAATTGAAGTCTTTTCAAAGAGTTTTAAATATTAGCACTTTGTTAGCTTTATTCAGGCGGTAATTCTACCCTATGAGCATGAAATTATGGCTTATTTTCGGGAATTAATTCAAAAAAACATCAACGAATTCGTTGAGGTTTTAAAAAAAGTTTTTATTAATTTTTTTTAGAATTACAAAGTGGCCTACAGTGACTCGCTCTCTCTCTCTCTCTCTCTCTCTCTCTCGCAGAAATTTACTTTTTATAGTGCGTCCTTGTTCGTCGGTATTCCTATCGACTTTGTCTGTTTATTTAAAAAAATACGAAATTCTGGAAATATTTTTTAAAAGGTGTAGGATTTTTTGAAAAAAATGTAAAGACGTTACCTTTTCGAACAAACGAAGATAGGTTCGTAATATTGATTGTAATAATGGCATAATGGGCAGACAAGTACAGGCGTGGATCAAAGACCATGTGACAGAATATGTACAGAAAACGGACGATGACATCGAAGTTGTGTTGAAACCACAATCACTTGTTTTTTTTTATAAGAAATAAACGCACGAAATTGTATTGAAACCAAAATCAGTTTTACTCGAAGCTTATGGGAAGAGTGACAAATTAACAGACAGACAACGCGAGCATACCAAAACTCTTACTTGGTTTATATTTAGTTTAGCGTCATTTTCTTTTCTTTCTAATGTTGCCTGAGTGGGGGTCAGGGTGAAGCAACTATATAACGCCCCCTTGTTAATAACGTTACGCAGCGCCAAGGAATTGTTTGAATTATTGTTACTATTCCAGTGGAACGCAGCATCCAACCAACACTAATGCTGAAAGGTTGCGTTTTCATGACGTCTTCTAGGCGCACGTTCATATCACGTACTCGAAAACGGATAGTAAACGCACGGTAAAATTTTCAATGATAGATTTTGCTGGCAGTGAAAGAACGGGTAGCCCTATGGGTTTGGGATTCGCGTTTAAAGAAAGTATTAATAAATTTTTTAATTAAAAAAAATTAAAAAATTTTTTTAAAAAACTTTTAGCGGTTGGGAAATTGCATTAATAACTTAGTCGATGGGCTGAAATGCGTACCATATCGCGACTCTAATCGTACTCGCATATTTAAGGACTCTTTGAGAGGCAATTGCCAGACCTTAATGGTGATCAATAGCGTCAATGAGTTCTCTAAACTTTAACAAGAGAAAAAAAAACCTCGTAACTTTATGGCAAAATGTTTCGAAACTAACTGTGTGTGTTGTTCGTTAAAAATGTTTATGAGCTTATGGAGGAAAAGGACCGTCTCCAACGAGCGAATGCTGCGCTTCAACTTAAAATTTCTGAACGCTGTAAGTTAGATAAAAGGGCTGGAGTTAGCCGGTCGATTTTGTTCTAATGTTCTCAAGCTAACCTTTCTTACTTTTTAGCATAATCAAGGGTATGACGCAGAAAATAAGGGGCAATACATCTTTCTTTTATGTGCATAACAAAGACAGTCTTGCGGTGGGATTCCTTCTTTCTTTCTTTTTAAACAATTCGCTATGAAACGCTCTATCATCCTAAATGTATTTTCGTTACAAGAAAAGATACAATTTTCGTTGTCTTATCCTAACATATGGACTACAATACTGCGTAACCTCTGCGGCTTTACTTGAAGTCCTCTTCATGTTGTACTCTCTAGCATTTATTTAAAACTCATATAGTATTTCTTTTCTTTACTTTTTTTTTTTTTCTCTAAAGAAAATCGAGCAAAAATCATCTGTAAAATTGGTTCAAGTAAATTAATTAACTAACTTTTACGCCCTTCATTAGCAAGTGTTATGTAGTGGGCCTTAGTTAGAAACTGTGACGCTTTTGCAATTGCATCGACTTCCCTGGTATGTCAGTTCTCCATCTATCGATAAGACTGGAAGTTGTCTCATTGTTCCTCCGATAGAGTTGGAAATTGATGAGAGAAAGTCTATTTTTCAAGGTCAAATATTTTTTGTACTTTTCTATAATCAATTTTTATTCACAATATTTATATAAATTTTCTTTGGTTCAAATAGCTTATGGACTGTAAAATTAGAATAAACAGAAGTCGGTTTATTATTTACAATAAAATAATAGTGAAATTGTATATAAAAGCAAAATATCAGTTAAGCAGTAATAAACAGAAAATCTATGCTATTTATGCTGTTCGCATGCAATGTCAACAAAAGAATCAATTTACGTCAGCATAAATTGATGCCTCTTTTGATGCATATAATATTACAATATCATATATGTGTGTGTGCGTATATATATATGTATATATATAAATATATATAAATATAAAATTCAAAAAATACGGAGTTACGGTTGAAATTTGAAGGCAAATTATTAAGCACAGAAAACGTTGGGAAAACGATCGATTCGAAAACCGTAGTTTTTTATTTTTATTTATTTATTTTATTCATCCTACACATGCAGGAACTGAACTAAAAACAAATGACAGTCAAGTTTCAATGACTTTTAAAGTAAATCTTAAATTAATTATTATTAAAACTAGTATAAGTAAAATAAGACGAATAAGAAGGAAAAAAGCAAAAAAAAAAGAAAAAAGGAAAAGCATGCACACAATTAGCACAGGGCCACACCCATAACCGGTACAGGACCATAGTTTCAAGAGAAATGCGATTAAAATATTTTAAGTAATGACGTCGCTTGAACAACTTACTTTTTGATGTACATAAAGACTTGCGTTCTACATGAGCCCTTTTTTGATATTATTCTTGAATACATTTAAGGAATCATTTAAGACAAAAGACAAAAAGAAAAATGATGGAAAAGAGCCCACAATTTGTCATAATTTCTTACGAAAGCTTTTCTATATTATTTGCTTTGCTAACATCAGGAATTTTCTTCATAGGTGTGAATTGGTGCGCCTTGATCTATCCATGGATTTTTTACTTCCAGCATTCCCAGTTGGGATACGATGGAAAAACGTTTTCCTTTTGTAGCGTTCAGCGAACGAAAAACAGCCTTTGAGTTGCGCTAGACGTTGGTGTTCCGACTTCTTGTAAGTTATTACAAAAAAATCTAACGTCGGACATGTATGATATCTACACGTGGTGTTAGGGTCATCTATGGGCCAATTCCGGTTTCATATTTACATATCTAATAGGTGCACGTTTAGGGCAAAGAAATGCGTAAATGTTGTGTAGATATGAGAGAAAGGCAGCAGCTTTTCAGAGGTCCGGTGGGCATATTAATCGATTGAGTATATAAACTGCGTACAATCGATTATTCGAATCATAAAATCGAAATAGTATAACAGTGTAGTAGCTCGTCTACTTTGTTTTGCATTGCCTATGTTGCAATTGTTTAACTTGCATTATATATATAAATCGGATGAAAAGATTTTAAATGAAATCATCCTCATATGAGAGAAGTATGTAATGATTCTCTTCTTTATCATTTTCGGGTTGAAAGATTGCCCAAAATCACAGTTCGAATTTTTGTCTCTTACAAAAAGTTGCAATAGTGTTGCTTTACATTACACTTCACAATTAGTTCGGCTATGTAACCAGAGACAATAAGTATCTATTGTTCGTTCCTTTTAATTGTTTTTACTTATTTTGATTTTTTTTTTTTTTTTTGTTCTTTGAAACTTAAACACATTCAATGATAATGGATTTTTTTGCTATCCATGGAAGAGTCAGAGAAACGCTTCCTATTAGCATGCATTTATCGATGCAATCGATGTTTTGTGAATGAGAGGAATTAAAATTGAAAATGGTTCACTTATGCCTGCTATTTGTATGCCTGATAGAATCTGATATGGATTTTAAAGTGACTGGATATAAAGGACTCTTGCCCATATATTCGCAGTTTTTCATGCTACAAATTCCATAAAGGCCTTGATATTTAAATTTTCACATAATTATTGTAATTATTACTCTTTCATTTGAAAGTCGTTCTCTCTAACCTCGCAACTTCAGATTTGCTTTTCCAAAGTTTGCTAAAATTTCATTTCTTTCATTACAAAAAGGCTCAGACCAATTCGAGTCTGGGTTATATCGATCGTGTATCGTGTGGTGATATTACTTAGGTTTCTTACTAGTACACGTAGGTATGGATGGACTAACAAATGCGTAGCAAGAGCGAATTAAGCAAAGTTGCAGGAGTTTATAAGTAAATGTGTGTAACAAACAAAAAAATTAGGCAAAGTTGTTGCTTGAAGAATAAAAGAAGAAAAGCGTTAATGCTTTCCAATCGATTCTGGACGAATATGATGCCTGCGGGATGATTTGAACAATCTGCTAACGATCGATGGGATTTGGATTGGACCCGAAGCTCTGCTTTTTAATACGAAACTTAGATTCTCAACACCATCTGACAAGGAAAACGCTGCCACAAGTGGAATATTCCGTCTGTCCGTATGTCCGTCTGTCCCGTGTTCTCATGTTCAATTTACGGACCATAGTTGTTGAAATACTTTGGTTGTGATCGGATCATTTTTTCAATCATTTCCCATACAATGCCCCATTGGGGAAACACGCCTTATGAATGCCCGCAAGGTGACGTAGGGTACTTAATATTACTATATATTAAAATGAAAGACATATTTTTGCTTTCATTTGACTTTTTTGGTAGTCAACATTGACCTATTTCCGTCCCTACGGATATATGTGCACGGCAGTGTATGTCACATTGCACCCAATCCGATTCAATGTCATATTTTACGATGAGCATGACATACACTTTAAGGGGCTTGTGGCCCAAAAAGGACAAATTTCGCATAATTAAAAAATCCACTTACTTGCGATATTCTTGGAATATTAAATTATATGCGTGCTTGCGACATTGCTTTCGCTCATGTACATGCACATATGAATTCAAGCAAATTCAAGTAAAAGCTTCTTAGAAAAAAGGAGAAAAAAAAAAAATGAAAACTGACAAGTTTTCTTAATACAATAATCGGTCACTTGAATGTCCGCTTCCTTGTCAAACCGTAAGAATTAATGCTTTACACACGATGTCAATGATCTCGATGGCCATTGTTATTGCTACTGTCATGGCTGCTGTTGTCAAAACAACAGATTTATGCATGCATCGCTGACTGCTATCGCATGTGTGTCACGAAGTCAGACATCAATTCAAAATGAACTTTCCTTCCTGTCATTTCTAACATTCAAACTTGGACAATGTTCATGGTGTAGCGGTTGTAATGCAACCGTTTTTAAAATGAAAAACGTTGGGATGTATACGAACGATATTAAGCGTGATTTTAAGCGAACACGTCTGCATAATAAAATATGTAAAAGCGCTATAGTGTGTAACGGTCCATTATCAAATACCCTGCACGACCCTACTGTTATTCATATAGGGACTTTTTATAGTACGGCGTAGTAAGACTTTATCCGAACGGTTTTCGAAAGATTTCGTTCTTGAGCCGAAATACGTCAGTGTACCGAATTTCATTAAAATTTCTCAAGACTTTCGGCCTGTAGACTGAACATAAGGAAACACAAGATCGATTCAGAAGTTATTCTGATTCAGAAAATGATTCTAAATCGATAATCGAGGCATAATAAAATGTGGGTCTATCACAAGTTCTTCTGGGTGTTGCATACATTCGGACAAACTTAACACACTCTTTTATCACAGGCGGTCTAGGATATAAAAAAACTTTAACAGAATCGATAAATATCTGCATGTTTTTCTTCTTCTTATGAGCTCTTGTATCTTAACTGCACTTGAATGTCCTTAAATGTCTTAATAACTTTTCATTGAGCCGACAAAAGAATGGCGACGTATGTCCTTCCACCGATATAGTCTTGAAGACTGTACTTACAACTCTTGGGTTATGGTAATCCTAAAGACGGGCGTCCATCCTTCCATATCAAGTCGTATATTAAATCCGCTGGAGCTATGATGGACAATCGGTTAAGGAATATCTGAAGTAATTTGTTTGACTCGTTAGCGAGAATAATGTACAAAATCAAAGTTCCATACATTAAAGAGATGCATAAATACATGCATAGCTCTGTTATGCACTTAACTGATTGGTGCGTGGGTATCGAACTGCATCCGTGGATAGAATTTTCGAAACTCGTTCTGGCAAACTAATGAACGTCCTTGAAATTGCCTTTTTGTAAATCTGGTTCAAACGTGTAGTAAATTTCAAAGCTTACACACCTCGACTTCTCTCTTTTGGATTCAGAGTCTTGATTAAATCTGACATAGGCCTGACAATTTAGCCGACTCGGATCAAATTTATCTACGAGATCAAAATTTCTTCAAGTAAATTTTTTAAAACACTTCCCTTAAAAGTTTTTCGTTTATCACATTTTATCCGTATCCGGCACACATTTTTTCAAGGGCTTTATCTTATCTTAAGGCAGCCAAACGTACAGGAAAGTAACAAAATAAAGTAAAAGATAACCCAAGTAAAATTAATGCAGGGCAGAATTTAGTGAGTAAAAGAAATGAAGAAGAGGATGTAAAAAACGATATACACCGCGTACAGGAAGCGATCTGCAGAGTATATGACATGTTATCTTGGAATTAAAAAGAAGTATAAACTGAGGGGAATGTCAAGCTTTTGTGGATCTATGCTACACATGCAACTCTTGTTATAATCATGGGTCCGTAATCACTCTCCGAATTTTTAACACTTGAAATGAAATGAAAAAAAAATTTGGATGGGCTGGGACCATTTATTGAACCTCCTCGCATATAAACATTTTGGCGAAAAATTACTCTTTGTGTAGCAAGAAAGTCTAACCTTCAGATGTTTTTGACGAAAATCGGTTCGAAATGGCGACGTGACATACTCATTTACTTCGCTAAGTTCGGTCTTGTTTGATCAACTTGTTCATTGGTTTTTTTTTACTTTCTTCCATGTGAGAGTTGACATCAAAATCTAGCGTTTACTCTGTATCTAAATACAAAAAAATATTTTTTCGCGCCAGTCTGACTAGTTATTGTTCTATATTCACATATCTGTATAATGAAAGCCGGTCTAATTTTTGATATTTTATAACGAAAATTGTGGTTAATTATGTGCCTTGCTTAAGAAACTATGACGTTTACCCTCTACGTTCAAAATGTACTCAGATCTTACGGATGTTAATTAATGTTTTTGAAAATATCGGCATAAATTTCAACTTTTTCTTCACGCAGGTCATGCCTGCTTGCAAGACCATGTCTGCAAGAAAACAACCGTGAATTGATTAGGAACTTTCTTGTGGAATTATGTATAACCCGAAATAAAATGGAACGGTTTCCGTGCTCATTGTTTTTTAGGTACTTAACGGCCGAACCATAAAATGATTTTTCAATGTAGGCGTGGCTAATTATTCTGAGTTAAATTTTTATTCAGAGTACTAGTGCAGTTACTGTTCCCGTAAAGGCACAAACTGGCTTTCATCAGTGACCTTGTACACGTGAAAGGACACTCTATTTATTCATTTGAGAATGAACGTAACTCTTTCGAGAGTTCAAGAGAGACGAGGCAGCCCCGAGGTACACGACAAACGCTGCATAACGCGTGATCACTAAATCGAGATTCCATAAAAAGAACAGAGACGAAGGTCGAGCTAATAGGGTAAACTGTAATGCCGCCAAAACATGTCTGTCTCAACGCCGAAATATGTCTCCCTTAACACAAAAATACGTCTCTCTTAACGCAGAGAGAAATGAATGAATGAATGACCCCACCGAAGAATCGGTAATCCTTGGTGTTTTGGCCATGAGAATACAAAGTGATTGTCGTGATGGACAGAACCCATGTTCAAAGTGTCGAAAGAAGCAGTCAAGGGTCTAGTTTTTGTAAAACAGCAAAAAATACTTCACTGCAGCCCGTATCCGTAACATTTACAAGACTCAAAATCAAGTGTTCTATAGAGAGAAAAGAGATTTGGCCATCAATTAAGTCCTTTCAGAGGGCACCACGCCTTTCCCAACGCTCTCATCCACTTCTCTTGGGATTATTTGAGTACCATACGATGCACTACTACTCGTACTCATTGTTTTTTCGCTGCACTGTCCGCTTTTGGAACAAATTATCAACAAAGGTCCTCCTCATCACTTCATTTAAAGGTATACGAATTCTCTCGCTCTTCTCTACCTATATACCTTCCCAGCCATCTTCGCGTTTGCATGTTCGCGGGGCAAATCCACTGAGTGGTGACTTATAAAAAAGTAAATTTGCTTATGCAGTAACAATAGGGATAAGAAGTTCGCATAGCAATCGCAAAGCAAACAAGCGTCAGTACTACTTCCAATGCTTCAAAGCAGTGGTTGCAAATTTTACTCTAAAATAGTCTTCGCCCCATTGCATATAATAACAAGAACAACAAAACCTTTATTACAAAGAATTTGGAATCACCTGTCAGTAGGCTTCGCATCTGTAAGAAGACGGGTTTCGTAGTTTCGAGTAGCATTGGTTTTAACATGACTTTGCCAAATTACACAAATACCTATTCATTTGCCCTAATCAGAAATAATCTACTACGGAATCCAATGTTTTGCGACAATTTCTGTATTATTAAGAAACAAGATTTAGTTTGTTTTTCGTAACAGAAAAGTTGTTTGAGAGGACAAGCGATTGTTTAAGTTTATACTTTATATTAATTTATAGAATGAATAGGTTTTTGTTGTCTGCACACACAGAGATTTATATTAAACTCATGTCCGTTATGGTAAAGCAAAAGCACGGACAATTGAGTTAATCAGTTGATCCAAAAACAATACAATGCACTGCATGTACGTATGCATGCATGCACGTGCATGTGCATGAATATTCATAGTTGTTGTTATACGCCTTCGATGACGTACAATCCCGAATGACAAATTTAGTTTCACCGTCACTTTTTGTTTCAAATATGTTCACAAAAATAGTCTTTTTTCATGTTTCATGAACCGACCTTAGAATGGATTGACAATAAAAAGCAATAAATAACATTTTATGCACAGATGACTTTATAAAACTGCAACGGCTACAGAAGCAGACAAAATATATATGTATGTATATAAAGTGAACTGTGTCTAAAAATATACATATACATATATACATGAACGTTATGAAAAAAAATAAAGAAGAAAATAAATTTAATGTACACTGAAAAAAATTACTGAACTTTTTCAGATTAATAGGCAATTTCTTCGGCCTATGGAGGGTTACTTGCATTTACATATAAAAAAACAATTTTTTCCCCATTACGCACTTCCTATGAACGACCAATGATTTTGTAAGCAACTCCGAGCTCTTTCGTTGACATCCAGGGCTTGGCAGTTGGGAAATTCTTCACATGACGTAATTCTTCGCATTAGTTAGTGGCGTTAATCATTTTAGAAATAAATTATACATATTACGGTAATATGGTAATTACGACAGATGCGATAGGAGGTAAGCATCAAGCAATTTCAACAATAGAGGTCAGGACTAAGCAATATAGGCTGGGCCGAGCGAAGCTTCACATTTCCTCCGACATTCTACAAATGTCTGCATGCAAGAAAAGCCAGATAATGACGGCAGATTGAATCTGTCTTTCGGAGCCGAATTTAATCAAAGCAAGACATACTTTTACTTACCCAGTTTACACGTACTGGGAACATTTCTCTGTGCTATCCGAATTTATTATAACCCAATTGTAAGGGAAATCTCATCTCGGTTGAGAGATAGAATTCAATTATGTAAAAATGCATATGTGGAATTAAATAATTTCCTTCGACAAATTCTTACGAATTTCGAGATGTGTTAAGTTAGATCGATTTTTGTACCCTATACCACGTATGGTGCAGGGTATATTAACTTAGTGTGGATGTAAGTAACACGTAGAAGGGCTTAAGATAGTCCCACCTTTTATGATGCCGATCCATTCAGAATGACAATCTCAATTGATCTAAGCCTGCTTGTCTGTCTAATGTCTATCCATGTAATCTTATATTCACGTTATGTTCATGCTATTCTTATGTTATGTGCTACATGTCGCGATATTTGGGATGTTTGGGAAGAAATTACCTGCAGTGACGTGTTTTGACACGACGACGGAGGCGGATCGGTCCACTTTTTCGATTACTCGCCATACAAAGCCTTATTCTGAAATGTTTGGATCGGGTGGGACAATTTTTGAACTCCCTCTTATATAACGAAAACTGAAGTTCACACGACAAAAAGTCATAATTTTAAACGATGAAGATTACATCATAATAGTAATTTAACATAAAAAAATTAACTGTAATAAGTATGCACCATCTCGGCCTATTTTTTTGACCCTACCCTAAGAAGTTTCACGAAAATTGATCCTTCATAGAGTAGAAAAGTCCAAGTTTGGTGATGTGTGTGGTGATGAAAATTGAAACACGAGGCTAAATTCATTCAAATATCAGAATTGTGTTAGACAATGTGGTGAAGGTTATTTAAAGGTCGGCTTTGCCCGACTGTAATGTTCTAACTTGTTTGATGAAAAAAATGCACGAACAAAAAATGCAAAAAATGAGTTTAATCATGCGCGTTAAAGAGTGGAAACTGAACATAGTGTCAACAGACGTTGATCTTGCAAGAGATAACTTAGAAATAAAAGACGGCATGGGGGTTATAGTGACATTTATTAGGTTTGTGGACGAATATTGAAAAATCTCAAGATGCTGGGGGGAAAAAAAAACATTTTATTTAAAGAATGGTCCACAAATGGCTACACATTTTCCCCATCTTTCTGAATCAGATTATTTAAGACTGTCCACAAAGACAAAACCATTCTACTAGGTATCGTAATATGAAGAGAATCGGATTGATAATAAGACCTCAGTTCAAGGCGACGTTAATCATAAGAAAGAACGCAGTAAAAGGTAAAAGCAACTTTCACCTTCACGCCGCTATCGTACGCTAGAGGTGTTGCGGAGTACTCCACGAGCGTCTCTCTGTCGACAAAATACTCTATCATGCTTGCATCAGTTGCCATTCGTAGGCTGCCGATGATTCCGTTGAGTAGCGCCATCTCACCTTACTACACATTCAACACCTCCTCCTCCTGGCTCCTCTAAATGTGAATGCTTTGAACGTTCGACTATATCGTAGATATTAAAGCTTCATCTTGTCTGCATTTATTTGCACTTAACATATCGTAACTCATCCTTTATTTATCAGGTATCAAAGTAACGAATTTCCCAAATGCTCGTCACTAACCAGCGATTCGCTCACATTCAATAGCAAAAATGCTTATGACTCTATTAGTCTTGGATTTGCTTTCACAAGCATCTCTAACTTTAGCTCTCGCTAGATAACAATGCAACGAACGTAAGAACTTTTCTTGAAACTGGTAAGCATTTATTCCAAGCTTGCATTTAATGTAATGGGAATGAAAAAGCTCCATGTGCTTGTTGGGGAGAAAATGGGGAGAATTGAACGCAATCGTTCATGAAAAAATTAGCGTTTGTTAGTTGAAAAAAGTCTCCCAAGAAACTGGATCGCGTTGCTTTCGGGGTGAAGCCGCAAGCAAACAAAGAAAGATTTCCAAAGACGGACTAAACCCGTTCGCAAACGGTCGCATTGGAAGACAGTTAAAAATTAATTTTTTTGACCACTTAAAAAGTTGCATTCTTCTCCCTATCTAACGGTTTCATTTTCCACACATAAAGGAGACAAAAAATGGCTGGCGAAAGAAGCATCAGAAGTTCGTTCCGAAGAAAAGTGCGAAAAAATTCTTTTTAAATTTTAAAATTTCATACTTTTGTTATTTCTGAAGGATTAAAAAATCTTCTTATTGCGCTTAGTGGGATATCCGTCATTCCTGGTAGATCGTTTGTTAGGTTCTTCTAATTAGTATAGAGTTTGTAACACTTTTTCTCTCAGTGTACGAACACAATTATAAATGTAAATATTTTCTTGTTGTCAGATTGCAAAGCAAGTTCAGAGACAGTTTTTTAACTTTGATTTCTCTTTATTTTTCATTTTTCTATGGTTTACCAGAGCATTCATAGATTTATGAACACAAATGATGGTACAAGTAAAAGTAAATTGCAAAAAAAAAAAAAAAAAAGAACAGTTGAACGAAATCTTAAATAAAATATCTTATACACAAACACACACACACACACTTATATATAGTGTTCTATGAAAATATATATTCTCTTTACATACACTGAAGTAAATTTTTTTTGAAAGAATTAGTGAAAATTTTTTTTTTTTTATATATTTTCCAACTTGATCTAAATTAGATGAATACTGACATAAAAATGAAATGACTTTTGATTTATACTTAAAAATGCTTAAAAGTTGGACCATTTTCATGCTACTCTTTTCATTATTTTTTTTTTTGAGTACTAATCTATTTTTTCTTAAGGAAATATAACGAAATTTTAAATATATTGACACAGTTTGTCAGATTGTAACACCAATAACCGTATGAGTAAACGAATAGGACATGATTAGCAAGTCGGTGTTTGCGGTTCAAATCTCAAGTGCAAAGGGGCTTATTTCGTCCGTTGTTATAGTGAGTGCCGAGTTGTCTGTTCGGCACACACCAACTAAGGTCCGGCCACTTCCCATCTTTTTATTTTTCCTCACTTCTTTTCGATCGCACTTTGTTAAGCCAGTAGGGGACATCCGCTGAGTGGTTGGGCGTCTAAATACTTTTCATTAGAGTCCCTGTCTATTTTATAGCGAATTTTATCTAAAACCGTAGATCTGGTAGATTATAAGAAACTTCATCTGATGAGAGGAAAATAAAAATCGCTTAAGCAAAGAATTCCGCATTCATTCACATTCGAAATAAATAAAAATGGAACCGAATGGAATGGAATCTAATTCGCCTTAACAGTCAGCTCTACGGTTAACAAAGTGAAAAACTTTAATTGCTCACAACTCCATTCTTTTATTGAGTGGCTGTAGTGTATCCCGAATATTTGCTAAAGGCTGTCAATGCCGTCAAGCAAGCGTAATGGCATCTTTTATGCCATTTACTCTTTCAATTACTGATATGATGGTTTAAAAGTACTTTTTAATTTAGTAACCATACGAGATCAAAAGCTGGGCTGTTTAAAGGCAAAAATAATTTGCTTGATGAAGAGAAATATTTTCAATTTTTAATCAACGAATATCGATGCTGCGTACAATTTTTTAATGTTAAAATTCTTTTTTTTTTTTAATTTCCATAACAAAAATATGAAAAAAGAAACCCTAGGGTTTATTGCTTTACCAAACTATTTTTGATTCAGTGTATAAGCAGCATATACTAACTATATGCAAGTATGCATTCATGTGTATTATGTTTCAATTCTGTTGGCTTATTAGAAAAGTTTTGACGCGTACTACTTATCGTGAGTTTCTTAGATGGAAATAAAAGTATGTTACGTGAGTGCACATCTGCAAGCTTAGCGTTGGAGCAAGTTTTGAAGTAAATTTGAAATTGTTTAGGAACTAAACTAGCGTATCGTGAGCTTGATGGGTGTGCTGTGCCAGAGAATATAGACTACGCGAACCAGTTTTACGAACCAGTTGAACGTCTTTGTAGTCTTCTTGCAAGAAGAAAAAGTTATGGAGTTTGGAATCATTCGGAGCAGGCTTTTCTTTTCTTTTATGTAAAACTAGTCAAGATCAAGAAGGTTAGGGATTTATGCTTTATTTGCTCTTGTAAGACCATATTCTACAATTTCCTTTCTCTTGGCAAATCTTATATTCTATATATATATTCATGGGATAATACATGATGTGAAATCCGAGGACTCATCAAGTCATGTTCAGCTACGACTTCAATCCCAATATGCTATAGTCTCAATAAAGAAATAATTGCGCAAAAGTGTATAGATTTTCAGGCAACCTCAAGTATTTAAGACGCGGAAAATTCGAGGAATCTATGGGCAGTACTGTAGCTGCAAGTAATGTATCGTCTGCACGTATCATGCTCAGAATATGAATAAAAGTTACTCAGAACAGAAGACTTTATCGCAAACCAAGACCGTATATATACCTTAGACTATGGCTTAGATGGGTTTATTACTATCGAAACAATTGATTTACCAAAACCCAAGTTTATTAAAGTGCCTTGTGATTTATGCCAAGTGTGGGTAAAACTTATGTTACTTTTATTGACACTTGAAAATTGAACTGCTACTAGTAATTATTCGGTGAATGTTTTATATTTTTTCTGTTAACCCAATATATGCACGCACTTGTGCACAAATGGGTAAAAGTATGTATACATTTGAAATTGAAATGCCAGTGAAGCAGCACCGATACTCGCAAACAAGAATCCAGGATCAACATTTATTTTTTTATGGCATAAGAAAATCGTACAACGTAACGATACGATACTTGAAGCGAAACACGCGTCAGACCACAAAACACAAGAAAGACAAAGTGATACAAATGATGTAATTCCAGTGTATGAACATGAACATGTATGTTGGTGGCATGTATGCGTACACATACACACATAATCTAGGAGAAGTACGTATATTTATTTTTTATTTAGATTTTTTTTTTTTTTTAAGAAGAAGAGAGAGAAAGGGAGAAATTTCAACATCTCTGTGCACGCACGTAAAAGAAAATTTTTCTATTTGGAAGAGTTTTAAAGCCACTGAAGAAAAAATCGTGATTTCAATATAATGAAACATTGGTAGTATTTACATACCCAAGGCGCACGTGTGTGCACGCAATTGTGTAGGAAGACTTTCTTTGAGATACCCACAGCACTACCACTTACATGCATAGGCATATTTGCGATTTGAAAATTTTTTCCTTTTCTCTTTACATTTAAGAGTTATTTACTTTCGGGTCGTGAGCGTCGTATGAATGAATGAAGTAAAATGAAAGTTTCACTTGCTCGAATTCGAACCTTTCGAAAACTAAATGCAATCTCAATATTGTTAATTGACATTATGTGGTAATGTTTTAATGTTACACAAATAGTTCTAAAAATAAAAAAAAGGCGATAGTGGGCTACCTTACACCATCCTACAGTCATCCATATAGAAGCTTTCACAATAAGGCGCTATGTGAGAAGTGGTTGAAAGAAACACTTTTGAGGATATTTAGTCCTCGGGTCGAAACACGCCAGTGCACCAAATTCGATAAAATATCTCAAACATTGTCGTTTGTAGATTGAACGCAAAAAATGGACAGACGGACAGACACTTTTAAATCAGATCAAAAAGCGATTCGTATACTGAAAGATGGGTCTGTCTCAAGGCCTGATCAAGGTGTACGGTATAACACACTCGTAGGAAAGATGTACTCGCTTTAAGGCGTATCTGCTACGCTTTGAAATACTTTTTTGTTCATTTTGATCGTTTCGTTAGGCTGGCCTTAATCTCTTGGATAATCTTTTTTACTGAAGACTGTGTAAAAATTTTGTTTCATTCTTGCTATTAAGGGCGGGCTTACTGCCAATTCGCAACTGAAGACCGTGCGGATTAGATTTCAGTGTCGTTACCTAATTGCTGGAGTTTTGAAGGCAGTAATAGCTAAAAAGATACGATTTAATCGTTTGACAAAAAGGAAAGAAAGGAAAAGAAATAAAAATAAGATAATAAAAATAGGAATATATATGTATACGAATATATATCTGTTCATGATATTAATTTTCATTAACGCGTCACAAATAACATATCACTCAATAAGAGGGTCACGAAAACAATTGTAGCTGTACCCTGTAACTGTCAGAATCTCAAGAAATTTTGACAAGCATCGTTTGAAACCATACGGCCCTGTCCAAAGTGATGCTATATATATGTATATATATATATATATATATATATCTATATATGTATGCATATGTACACCAAATCAGTCAATAAGTCCCGCGTCTGACACATATATGTATTATGAGTGGATTAATGTATCGATGTTATGTAGTGTTGGGTAGAGAAACAACTCATGCAGTGCCATAAGACAAATTCCAGTCAAAAAAAAAAAATGGTAAGGAGTCAGGTGGTAATTTGTTAAATTATTTAAGAAACGTTTTCTGCGTCTTCCATAATCAGTTCTTTTGTTGACATGGTTCATAATTAACATCATTTGCGGTAATGCCAAAGCAAAGTTTAAAATGTTCGGGAGAATGGAGCTAATAGTACTACACGCTGTCAGCGTTGGTACATTCCTCCCCTCTTTTTATTAACGTAATATGTTCGTTAGCATCTTTCAAATTACTTTCATTTCTGTGAAATGGAAATGCAAATTGAAAAGATGTAAAATTTTCACATTGCTCGTTCTCCATTCAGTTATATAGCGACATTTCTTTCACTTTATTCACTTTGACATTTGAATTCTTTAAAGTGTGACGTTTACTCGTGCAACAAAACTTGTTTCACTAAGTGAACAATTCAAGGTTTGAAAAAGGTGGAAGTAGAAAACTAACAGACGGACAGACAACTTTAGAATTACTCCCTGAATCGATCGGCATAGTTGAACGGGGGTCTATCTCAAGTTCTTCTGAGTGGTGCATGCATTCGGAAAAACTTAGGTGTGTAGGTGTAGGTGATAATAAATATTTTCAAAAATGCTTTAATTTACTTTTTATCATGAAATCAAACCCGTAAAGAATTCCAAACTTCCAAGTATAAGAAACGAACTGAAATTAAGCTTTTATAAGTGATCCCATACTAGATACAGGGCAGCGTCCCTGTCACGACATAGCGACTTTTGGACGAAGATCATATTCTTGGCTTAGTGGTTTTTTTTGAAGCGCTAAACACCTAAATAGCGTGGAAGTGGAATACAATTGTATCCATAAAATTCAACTGATAAGTTCGCCATTGAAGGCGGTGATCTCTTGCTTTATTAGTGATGAATGCTGATACGCCCATTTTCATAGCAAAGTGAAGGAATTTAATTTCTCCGACACGGGGTTAAGATGTCACTCCAATGGCGAAGGAAATATTTCGCGGGCGAACTTGGAATTGTGATAAAACATTCATTAATTCATTGGGCTTTGGCGAGAATACGCGAGTTTCCAATCTTTTGATTGTTTGCTCATCAGACACAAAAAAAAAATCTTTGAAAAAAATACCAAACCAATAAATATGAATAAAAACGTAATGAATGAATGCAATGAATGAAAATTGAAGATAAATGATCATTACGTGTATCGATTCTAAGAGCTTACATATGTGTATATATATGTGTTTATAAAAACGAAGGGTTAATTAGTTTTCTTCAATTTCTTCTTTCCTTTATACAGTTTGCATACGTCTTTTTTTCCCCATTTTCATGAAATTTTCATGATTATATCCAAAAAAAAAAAATGCGCTAAAAACTAGAAGGAATTTTAATGAGTTCTCCGCCTCTTCATAAAGAAAAGAGCAACATAAACTTTTTTTGATGTATTGCGAGGGAAAATGAATAATTTTAATAATTACAATCGTGTAAAACTGTATAAATAATGCGAATAAGAAAGTTTCCATACTACTCGCAGACGCTCGTTCTCAGTCAGAAAAGGAAAGTAACAATACCTACAATATATACGTGCATAATTATGTATAAATGTACATGTTTGCCACCGTACATGCTTATAATTGCGCAACTGATGAGTGAATAAATGAAAATGCTGAGATGTAAGAAAGCAAACTTTCGAGCCGTTAACGAAATCAAAGGAAAATATTGTACGCACTCGAATATAACGACAATAAATCTTTCATAATTAAAAGCGAAACGTAAACTTATAAAAACTTTGAAGATTTCTATATGTTCCTATATAACACACACACACAAACACACAACTTTCTTAACGTCTTGCTCAAATTATGACGACGATAAATCAGCACTTGGATGGATATGTACCTGTGTTCGTAAGATGTGCAAAAATTAAAGAAATATTTTAAGTCGACATGATTACGCGATTATATGAATAAGTAAGCAAAAGGATATATTTTCCTCCAACTTCACCTCTGCACTAAATATAAACACTAAGTAATAGATTTAATATTTCCTTTGCAGTTTTTAATGCTTATTCGATGGGAAGGCAGTTATTCGGTTTACACGCTACGAAGAGGTACAAATTCGGATTTGAAATTGTCGAATATTCTCTTGATCTTTCCGTTACAAATAGTCCTAGAATATGCTTCAACAGTTTGCAGAGCTCGTCCTGCCGCTTCTAACGCTAATGCGTCTGTCGAATTCGTACAGAAGCTTTTCTTATATTTCTTTTTTAATATCACTCGGGAGATGTTTTCTACATGCGTAACACAGTGGCGGGTAAAAAAGAAGGGGGGGAAAAGAAGAAGAAGAAGATCGGGAAGTTGTCGCAGTCTAGTGGGTGCATGCCTTTGCACTCACTATAGCTACGACCAAGTATGCTCTACTGCAGAGAGATTTCAGCGTTCGAACGCCAGCTTGGCAATCGCGATTCTTATCTACGTTCTAACCCTTGCGAATACCGTTCGCCTTGCGAGTTTTTGGGGTCGAAGCCATGTCAACCTGTGCCGCCCTATGAACGTAGACTACTGCCTAGCCTTGTGAAAGGTATGCACCTTCTAACCATAATCTTTGCGGTCATCTTACAATGTGGCGAAAATCATTCGTTTGCCGTATTGAATAAAATAAACCTAAATGTTCCCGAAAGAGCTCTCAGGTTTTATCCTTTTGCTAAGCTTGGGTTTCAACGGCTAAGTTTCCCCTTTCGTTTCGTAAATTAATTCGCTGTCATTTGTCATCTAACTAACACTATCCTAGCACTATATATATTACATATACATATATATATATAGCACTATATAGGATCTTTGGCATATTACTTACCTTTATTTTGCACTTTTTTCATACTATTTTTTATTCTGATGTGTTTATCCTTTGTTTCCTGGAATCATTGCAACGTAATTTCAAGTTTTGTAATCTTGGCTTTTTTTAATTTTTCCTCTTTCATTTATTTCTTTATTTTCTATGAGTTCATAGTTATTGTAGTTTAGTATTGCATACAGCGTTGCATTATTTATTTATTTTTTTTATCTCACATGTCCTATAATGCATTTATTTGTTTTTATGAGTGTAATCACTTATACTAGGATAATTATCGACAGGATATTTACATTTTCGCACACTCGGTCCTAACGGTATGCTCGTTAAGGAATCAAAATATTTTATTAAACGCATACAGCGTCCTTCATTCAATATATCAAAAGTACTTTGAATTTCGTGATTCTCATTTCCGGAATTAGTTTCTTGATTATGATCAGTCTCGTATACCACATAGGCCAGATAACAGGGCTCGATATTAACATATATTCTCAAAGCTAATGAATAAATGGATACATTCCTGTACCTAACAAATATCATATTTTTTTT